>JAHREE010000563.1:1745803-1766123 GCA_033628505.1 Tringa tobata
CACCCGGGCCCGCGCCTCAGGGGGCGACCCTCCCCCGGGCCCGCTTGCCGCCGGGTTTGTTCCCCCTCCGGCCTGCGGAGCCGGGAGTCGCTGCCTTCCCCGCGTCGTTCCTTCGGGCTGAGCCGCTCCTCCCCTCAGGCAAGCCCAGGCTGTCCCCTCGTAGGGCGGAGGGGTTGGGAGGTAGGGCCGGGCCGCCCCTCCCCGGCTGCAGGCGGCGGTTGGCAGCCGCCCTAACGGTCCTAACCGTCTGCTCTTGCGCAACATCCCCTCAGGTGTCGGGCCGGCTTCCTGCTGCCGGAGAGGGCCCGCTCTCCGCGGGGGAACCGGACACGGGCTTTTCTGCGGAGGTGAAGGAATCGGTCGCCTGGTTCGCCGTCCCTCAGGTAGCAAAACCGGGTGAGGCTAAAGCGGTGCCTTAAAAAAGGTTTTAACGCCGGGGTGCCGGTCTGGGCGGCGGTGTAACATCGCTCTGAGAAAGGCCCTCACCCTTCAGAGAGGAGTCTGTGAGAAATCATGGGTTTTCCTGAAGAAAAAAAAAAGTACACTCTTCTTCCTGAGTTGTTTTTTTTTTTTTTCTCTCTCTGAGCAATTTCCTTGAGTTGTTTTTTCTTTCTTCCTGGCAGTTGCATGGTATGTGTAAGGCAAACCTTAGCTGACCTGCGCGTTGTCATAATTTACTCTTCCGCTAGGGAAAAGTTACGGGATGAAAGCTCCTCGCTTCTGCTTCCACGCTCCTATCTTCAAAGTGCATGAAGTGCCCTCAAGGGAATATGAATCGCCCCGCCCCGAAACTTACCGTTGTTTCCGTGGGACCTCTATGTCCCCGAAAGTTCCAAGTTAATGATATTTCTGTGGTGGTGCAAGAAAAGTTTCTTTAGTAAAAGTAATGAAGAGTCAAACTTCATTCCAGGTTATTTTTGCTCAGTAAGGTTTAAAATTTAACTTCATATACGTATAATCACAGAGATAAGGTGTTTCTAAGGGCATGCACAACACCAGCAAGCACAAGAAATTAAAAAAAAAAAAAGTAAACAAGAAAGATGTGTAGAGGAGCAAGGAGAACCAGACAGAGGTTTTCTTGTTTTTCTGTTGCAGCGTTAGGAAGAAGCTATTGTTTTTCCAACAAGGATGTTTGTGTTAAGTATCTCAGAATTAATCTACACAAATCCATTATGTGTGACTGTTAGAGTAATTTTAGTTCAGCTGTTGAAAGCAAAAGTCCATTTCTGGTGGGTTCAAGAGCTAATGTCATCTGCCAGAATTCCCGGGTACCAGAGCTGTGCCACAGTGTTCTTACAGCCTTGTGTTTTGACTATGGCATTAATGTTTCTCCAGAATTTAAGGCTGATATAGAATCACCATGGTTTCCTTTAGGAAATACCTTTAGGGATAAAGTTAAGCAGTAAGATAAGTATTTTCCTTCCCTATTAATTCTGTTTATTTTTCAGTGAAAGGGTGCTCTTCCAACCTAAATAATTCGTGATCAAGTTAGTATTTGTGAGTATTAGTTCCTGTTAAAATCAACAAAGTTACTTCTATTCTTGGATCAATTAGGCTAAGATTAAGAACAGCCCCTTCTCACGGTGCATTTGAAGTTGTGGGGTAGCTTGTGGAAACAAGTACACAAGAAGTAGAATTGTAGTGCTCTTTACTGTTTTATGTTTAATTTCCTTGGTCTGTCTTTAATACTGCTTTAGCTGAGATGCTGTTGCTGAGGGATTTAAAAATGGTATTACTAAGGGTTTGAAGTATTTGTGAATGTAGGAGTTTTGGGACTGAGTTACTGGGTCTGAGCTTCTGTTTAAGAAATAATCTTAATGATTTGGATCACTTGCTTCGTACTTTCTTCTGTGGTTGAAAGAAAACTGTATCCTGTGGATCCTTCCCATCCTGTAGCTGGATGGAGCACACGTGTTCACTCAGTGCTTTATCCAAGGCACAGTTAGGAGCCAGCTGAATTAGTTCTGGTGGTGGTAACTTGCTTCTGGTGCTTCTCGCATCTAGGAGGATTATTAGCAAGTCCTCGTGGTAGGTGACCAGCACTTGTGCCATAATGTGGTGGTTCCAGGAAGCACCATGATTCCTGTGTGCCTGCCTTCAGAGCCACTGCCTGTATGTGTGTGCAGAGCATGTTTAATACCTCCCAGGCACAGTGGATACAGAGTGCAAGTAGCTGCTGTGATACAGAATTGAGGCACAGCTGACTGGAGAGCTCTTGATGTGCCTGTAGGAAGGTTTGAAATACATCTGGACTATAGCAAAGTGTAATTTTGTGATTGTCGGTTAGAAGTTAGTGGTATTGTTTATACTGAGATACAAAATGATTTACTGGACTATTGTGGGGTAGTGTTTTTATGGAGTTTCTTAGGCAACCGTTAGCAGTGTAGGAAAGCGTATGTTTCTTGGAGTGTAAGCCACATTGGGAGCTTGCAAGCCATTGATTTTGGTCTACTTACTTTAAAATACTGTCACCTTATTGGAAAAAAAAAAAGCATTAAATGAATAGGACAGAAAAGGTAATCTGATCTTTGTTTTTAAAATCTTGAAGGGCTTTTCCTGCTGGACTTTTTAAATATAGAATTTATATTGTACTTTGTTCTCTAACAAAGGCTCTGGGTTTCCCATAAATAATCTTGGCAGTGCTGCTGTGATGGACATGTAAAACTGTTGGACAGGTTATTTATTTTAAGGGAAGCTTTAGTTCCTCCAAGTATATGCATTTGAACCTGTTATATATGGGAATAACAATTCTTGATTTTAATTTCCTTTTATTTCCCATTTTAATGTTACTATTGATGCTTTTAGCCTTCTGCCGAGAAGCCCAGAGGCAGACCTCTGAGGCAAGTTACCTTAAACTAATTTTTAAGAACTGCTGTTTGTAACAGTGAAGTGTTACAACATGCCAGACTTGAAATGGACCGTAAGAAGAATTAGTCTGAAACATGCAATCACTTGCATCTTGTTTCTGCAATAAAACGCAGCAAGTTTTAGTGACGTACAAGTTTTTCTTTCTTCTGGATAATGTTAATTATGTAAAGTCAGTGGCTCTACACAGAGAAATTGCAGTAAGGAATACACAATTTAAGATACTGTTCAAATTGCATAGTTGATTGGTTGTTTTCCGTAAAGGAATTGACATAAAAATATTCTGGTAAAAATTTATATGCAGGAAACACATCTTCCCCTGGTTGAATGCTGTCTGCTTAAAACAACTAAATTTTTAAGTCAGGAGATCTGTGCTTCTTAATAGTCTTGTGCAGGGCACAAGAATACCTTTTATAGTTTAGTTTACTAGGCTCAAAACATCACCCAAAATTCTTAAAAGTCTGTTGTATCAGGAGGATGCTGGGAAGGGCCATCAGCATCAAAGATATGCCTAAAGGTTGAACACCCATATTCAGGAATAAAAAAGTCAAAGGAAAGATATTTAGAAATGGCTGTTTCTAAATCGTCATGTGAACAAATGTCCTGGAAGTCAATTTAATAGTTTCTGGTCTGGACAGTGGTATTTTTTCAAATGGAATTCTAAATATGTTTTTTGGCAATGTAATTTAATGTTAGATTTTATATATATAGGAACTATGTACAAAGAGTTGCCTGACTTGTTACACCAGTACGCTACCAGTCCAGTAGATAAATATTTGAACTGCCAAAGTATGGTGAATATTGTATAAATAGATGTTTCGTTTCTCATAGAGAAAAGAATGTCTCCTCTCTCGCACCCTCATATGCTTCACATTTCTTAAATACTAGCTTTTATTTTTGTTTGGCATAATCCCCAGTAAGATTAGTTCTGTGGTCATTAGGGTTTTATCAGCGTAATCGCACTTGTTCATATATGAACGATACCATTCCTTTGTGCATACTAAATAGTGAATGTGAGAAGATACAGCTTGCACTCAAGGTTTTGTGTGATTCTTCAAATACTTAGAGAATGATACAAGTTGAGATGTGTTACTTTGAGCTGCTTCTGTTGTACGACTTGTGAGCACATCACCTAGTGCCACTTGAGAACTTTACTAGTCTGTGTTACCTGAAAAGAGAGAGAGAGGAGCCAGAATTCAAATGTAGAGGTATGATTTTTAGAGAAGCCTCTAATTTTCAGATGCAGTGATGAAAATAGGTTCTGAAACAATCTTAGCTTTTGTAACATTGTATGAAATGAACCTGTGAGGTGGTCCCTTTTCTTGAAAACTGAAGGGTTACCTTGAGGTTTTTTTAAATACATTTATATACTCGTGGTCCAAGATGACTAGAAATTGTAGCCCATCAGTGGAAAGAAGTGTCTCTTGTCATAATTGGAACTATGGCATTTCCTGGGAATATGTTGTCATTCTCTGCTCTTTGCATATAAAGTTTATACAGTTATAAAACGGTGCTAGAGGACTATGCTGAGATTATGGATTGAGCAGGTTATGTTGTCAGGTGGATGTTGTCTCCCAGGTTATTTTCATTTAAATCTCATTTGTGCCAGCTCTTCCCTGGAACCCTTCTTGTGAGAGGCTGCAGCAAGAAGTGCTGTTACTGCTTTGTGTGAGATACAGTAAAAGAGGTTCTAAGGAATACAGGCTTAGAGATCTTTACCACAGAAATTTCTGTTTGCAAGAAAAGGTATCTTAGTTCTGTCTGAAAGAGCAGATGCGGAACAGTTGCATACACTGAATGTTCAGGACAGTAAAGCTTCATATGCATTATTTCAGGTTTAGGCTTGGTTCAAGGCTTTCGTTTTTGTAGTCTGTCTGAATAATCAATTTATTTCTATGTTGTCATCTGCCCAGATTCATGGGAAATACTTAATAATCCAAGAGGGATTGGCACGTTGCTTGTATATGGTATTGACTTTTTCAGTCTGACACACAGTTTACATAAAATGCTTGTGTGTAGCATTATAGCTAGAAGATTAGCTGATTAGGAATGGACTTTATTAGCAAGTTCTGAAATGTTTCCCCTGCTTTTTCTGTGTCTGTCTGGGCCCTGAGGTAACTACAAAATATGGATTTTTTTGGTCTATTGCCATTAGTAGATCACAGGAACTAGAAAATATTCTATTACAGCAATAGCTTAGATCAGAACAGGTTTGAGACTTGTGACTAAAGGAAATGATACCAAACCCAGCTAGAGCGGTGCTCACTTCGTTAGTTTTTTGTCTTGTAGTTATGTATTTGTGCTTGTCAGATTGGGAAGCATCTATAACTGTGAGCATATATATCACTGTACTGCTCTGGAAGATTATCTGGGCAAGCCTGTACTCTCCTCTGGTATTGCAGCATTGACAGGGTCACTGCAGTGTGACTGTTCAAGTGCTCTGTTAGAAGATTAGTCTGATAATAAAGCTGTTCCTTTCAGGTAGAATGCCATGTTGCCATTTTCTGTTGAAAAGCAGACATTGACGGGGTTGTTTGATGGATGACATTTATCTTCAATAGGATCATTAGTGGAATTCAAAGAACATTGTGATCAGTGGAACTGCAAGACAAGACTAGTCTTTGACTTGCAGTTTTGCTTTGATAATGACAGCTCAAGCAGAAGGACTTGTAGTATATACTTAGTTGACCTAATCGTGCTCTTGAGCAGCCTAGACACGGCATTGGATCAGGAACAAGAATCTCCCTTGTGACTGTACATTGCTGCAGTTCAGAGTCCGGACGTTGCAAGTTCTGCTGTACAGTTTATATAGTCATTTTCAGTCTTCTGTTCAGAATTATCAGTGGGGTTTTTTGTTGTTGTTTGGTTTGGTTTGGTGTGTTTGGTTTTTTTTAAAGAGCCTGATACACTCCTGTCATATGGTCATAGAGCTATTCCAATAAAAAGGACTATTGAGCTGTCATCTGGCCCCGTTCTGGTGTGCATTTTGTGGTGTACCCTACATGGAGGACAAACAGTTGATAGCTTGAGGAAAGCAGAGGTTTTAATTATATTTGACCATTGGGGAACATAGTTACTTTTGAACAACAACTAATTGAATTAATAAGCCTCTTGTTATGTGATGTAACTTACTGGCAGTCAGGGCTTAGCCTACCAGAGCCCAAACAGTATCATCAGTCCATGTAAAGTTATTCCAGTATCCCAAATGTGCAAGTAATCCAGTCATGTATCTAGAATATTTTGCATCTGATTTGCCTACTAGATCCGATAGTGTGCTGGAGAATGGTATTTCAGGAGGGGATGCACCAGTGCAGCTCTGATTTCTTATTTCCACCATCCTGAAGAGACTGCGATTTGCCAGACTCTGTATTCCATCAAGTCTTCAGAAAGAGCATGTGTACTCACCTGACAGAGACTCCGATCCTTGAGAGTGATTGTCTTTAGGAATCTTACCACCCACCTCCCAAACCTGTTTCGGAAGTTTGCAGTTGACACGGGCTTTTCGATGTGAGGAGAATTGGGTGGAGCTGGAGTCACGCTTCCTTGTATGCGGTATGGGATTTACGAGGTTTGTGCAGCATGTTGGTTTAATGAGATATGACTTATTCTCAGTAGTAAGTATTTTAATAACTTTTAATGTTTATAGTGTTATTGAAAATCAGATTGCATATAACTATTTACTGTCAAATGTATCTTATGGTATTATGGATAATCATGTTCTTTTTTTTTTTTTCCAAGTAAAATAGCAACATTATTTCTTGAAATGCATTAGAGGCATTACAGATCTCTTCAACCCATTATACAAATATTGATTCCTAATATTCTCAGAGCCTCTGAGGGAAATGCCATGTGTTATTTTTCTTCTTGGATTTTGCAAAACTGGAAATGGAAGAGATTAAAGGAACATCTCAGGATTTGGGAAGCTTTGCTTTTGTGTCTGGGTTTCGAGTTGAATAACCTCCACTGGAAAAATGCATGTTCTTGTTATAAATTGTGTTTTATCTAGTATGAATGCAATCATTAGATCTCATACAGGAGCATTTGCATTTCGGGGAAGGAAAGCAGCTCTTTTTATTCTTCCTTTCTCTGTGTGTTAAAGGATGCTTTTTGCACAGCACCTCTTTTGCTAAATCTGCTCTTTTCCCACATCAGATGCATAGTGGGAGAGTCAGTGACACGTGGAGGAGGAGAGGGAGCAACAGGATTGACATTTATAGTGGGACATGCACACAGGCTAAGCAGAAAAAGCTGACCAGATTTTTAGGTTGACTGGATGTTACCTGTTTATGTATTGGGTGTGGTAGCAGGAGAGGGAGAGCTACAGAGGAGTCTTCTGCAAGAATCTGCCAGAAGCTTCCCCTATGTCCGATAGAGCCAACACCAGCTGGCTCTGAGATGGACCTGCTGCTGGTCAAGGCCAAGCCCATCAGTGATGGTGGTAGCGCCTCTGTGCTGTTAAGAAGGGGGAAAATGGCAGCAGCCAGAAGAGAGGAGTGGGAGAAACAGCTCTGTTAACACTGAGGTCAGTGAAGAAGGAGGGGGAGGAGGTGCTCCAGGTGCTGGAGCAGAGATTGCTTTCAGCCTGTGGTGAAGGCTACGGTGAGGCAGGCTGTCCCCCTGCAGCCCATGGAGGTTAACAGTGGAGCAGATATCCACCAGTAGCCTGTGGATATCTCATCCATGCCAGAGCAGGTGGATGGGACTGAAGGAGGCTGTGACCCCATGGGAAGCCCATGCTGGAGCAGGCTCCTGGCAGGACCTTGGGATCCATGGAGAGAGGAGCCCATGCAGGGTCAGGTTTGCTGGCAGGACTTGTGACCCCACGGTGGACCCATGCTGGAGCAGTCTGTTCCTGAAGGACTGCAGCCCACTGAAGGGACCCACACTGGAGCTGACTTCTAATTGGCAATAAATTAAATTAATTTCCCTAAGTCAAGTCTGTTTTGCCTGTGATGGTGATTGCTGAGTGATCTCCCTGTCTTTGTCTCCACCCACGAGCCTTTTCTTGCATTTTTCTCTCCCCTGTCCAGCTGAGGAGGGGACTCGTAGAGTGGCTTTGGTGGGCACATGGTGTCCAGTGGGTCAAGCCAGCATAGTTTACTAGTGATTTTGGGAACGTTACTTTAACAAAAGAAATTTGGCTATAAGTCCTTTTGGGGACTTGTAGTAATGAGTTCCAGGGAAGTTAGAGCAAGAAAATTTTGACTGTTTTGAGAAATATATCTCAATTCAAGTTTGAATTCTGTTGAATTTAATGAAAAACCTTTCTACTTGCTGTTGCAGCATCAGTAGGTATTAGAACATGATTTTGTCAGCAGAAAGTTGTTTTTGTGGAAACAGCCATTAAGGAGTCATGCACTGGTCTGCACTGGATTCTGTGGGCAAAGCCACTGGCTGTTAATGAGCTCTGTCTGGGAGCCAGGAAAGCAACAGGGAATGGAAAATATCGGTATAAAAAGAGAACCAGGAAAAAGGGAGCAGACTGCTTTTTGAAGGGAGACTTTCTAAGCCTAAAAAATGTTGTTTTAAAAACAATTTAAATGCTTGGAACTCAGTGCTTCACTTTTTTTTTCCCTCAAGGACAATGACTGAAACTTGGTAAAGTTATGGGAGCAAAAGATACTGAAAGATGGAATCACATTTAGGTGTTTGGGAGGTGCAGGAGGATTTGAATGAATCTGACGTGCTTCTTAAAAATAGTGTATGTGCATGAATGTTCAAATGGTTCCTTTACAGATTATTTATATTTACTTCAGTCTCCAAAAGGTCCATCTTTAAGAAAGCAAAACAGATGGAGAGGCAATGTGGAAGTGTGCCCTAGTGGAATAGAGGAAGCCTCAGGAAATTTCCCTCAGACCACAGTGTTTTCTCCTGGTTTCAGTTCATCGTTCTTCTTTTCCATCGTCCTTTTCCTTTTTGCCTCTTAAAAAAGTTCCTTTTCACCAAAAGTCATATGAATACTGTGAAATGAAGAGAGTTAAGTATAGTTAAGAATAGTTTCATTCTTAAGTGCGCAACATGTGTATGATCGTAGAATTGTAGGGGTTGGAAGGGACCTTCAGAGATCATCTAGTCCAACCCCCCTGCCAAAGCAGGTCCACCCAGAGCAGGCTCGACAGGGACACGTCCAGGGGCATTTTAAATATCTCCGGAAACTCACACCTTCTCTGGGCAGCCTGTTCCAGTGCTCTGGCACCTTCAAAGTAAAGAAGTTTTTCCTCGTGTTGAAATGGAACTCCCAGTGTTCTAGCTTGTGTCCGGTGCCCCTTGTCCTGTCACCAGGCACCACTGAGAAGAGCCTGACCCCATCCTCTTGCTACCCGCTCTTTAGGTAGTTATAATCATTGATAAGATCCCTCTCAGCCTTCTCCAGGCTAAAGGTACCTAGGTCTTTCAGTCTTTCCTCATAAGAGAGGTGCTCCATTCCCTTGATCATCTTTGTAGCCCTCCACTGAACTCTTTCCAGCAGTTCCCTGTCCCTGAGCTGAGGGGCCCAGAACTGGACACAGTACTCCAGATGTGGCTTCACCCTGGCAGAGTAGAGGGGGAGGATGACCTCCCTTGACCTGCTGGCCGTACTCTTCCTGATGCATCCCAGGAGACCATTTGCCTTCTTGGCCACAAGGGCACATTTGTTGTCTAATGGTCAGCTTGTTGTCCAACAGGGCTCCCAGGTCTCTCTCTACAAAGCTGCTTTCCAGCAGGTCAGCCCCTAACCTGCACTGATGTATGGGATTATTCCTCCTCAGGCACAGGACCCTACGCTTGCCCTTGTGGAATTTCATCAGGTTCCTCACTGCCCAACTCTCCAGCCTGTCCAGGGTGGCACAGCCTTCTGGTGTGTCAGCCACTCCTTCTAGTTTTATGTCAGCAGCAAACTTGCTGAAGGTACGCTCTGTCCCCTCATCCATGCCATTGATGAATATATTGAACAAGACCGGGCCCAGTACTAAACCCTGGAGAACACTACTTGTTATGGACCTCCAACTGGACTCTTCACTGCTGATCACAACCCTCTGAGCTCTGCCAGTCAGCCAGTTCTCAATCCACCTCACTGTCCTGCCATCTAACCCACGCTTCCTAAGCTTACCTATGAGGATGTTATGGGAGACAGTGTCAAAAGCCTTGGTGAAGTCAAGGTAGACAACATCCACTGCTCTCCCTTCATCCACCCAGCCAGTCATTCTATCGTAGACTGCTATCAGATTGGTTAAGTATGATTTCCCCTTGGCTGTATCCATGCTGACCACTCCCGATGACCTTTTTTTCTTCTACATGCTTAGAGATGACATCCAGGATGAGTTGTTCCATAACCTGCAAGTGAGCTGGCCGGGTAGAAGCAATTGCCTTTCCTTCCTTTCTGTTTAATGTCTCATGCACTTTAAGATAAGTTTATCCAGAGGGATACTATGTCTAGACTGTGGGCTTACTGTAGAGAAGGAGAAGCTGAAGCTAAAGAGGCTTGGGAACTTCCAAGATAAGCTGCTTGTGGAAAGATTTGGAATTTTCAGTCTCTGAGTCAAGGGTGACAGTACTGTAGAGACTTACCTCCCAAAGAGTGTTGGAAAGGATCAGGAAGAGGTTTTTTTTATATATAGAAAATACCTGCTGCTCAGATCTAATTAGGCTTGCAAATACCTGTTATCCCAGATTGGGATTCATAACTAATAACGAAGTTGTTTCTGTAGGTTTGTAATATCTGCTGCTCTTCTCAGTTCCAGTGGAAAATGATTGAGATACTAAGGAGGAAATGTGAGAAAGCTTTCAGTTGTGATTTTTAAAATGAACCTCCAGAAAGAACAATTCCACCTAATTCTCAGTTGTTACTTGACTTCAAAGTTGTTTGTCCCTATTGTTACAAAATTGTTGGTTTTGAAGATTTACTACAGAGCACCTATTCCTCTCACCCACTTAAACTTGTTTTCCAATTCTGCCATACTCATGGCTTCAGCATTTTGTTACAAAGGTTTGGTGGGGGCGAGTATATAGTATGATTTTTTCCTCCTTATTCATTGAGTTATTATTAATATCTACATTATAAGATACTGCTATTCATGTGAGCTTTGCAGGATGTAATTTAAAGCTTCTAAGGTTTGTTTTCAGCAGTTCAAACCACCTTGCTTGCTTTGTGTTGTATCCTCTTTTCCGTTTGGTTCCTCAAGCATTGTAAGAAACCTGTTATTGTTTCTTATGTGCAGATTTTGAGAAGAAGCTTTATACCTACGTGGCATATATACCTACAGGAATTCTGTAATGTTGATACATCAGGAATCTTAAAATTTGCATTTAGGGACTCAAATCACTCTCCTCACAAGCTCGCAATTCTAGGGATCAGTCAGAGAATTAATGCATTTTGACATTTCCGTTGTTTGCTTTTTAGTCCATTTTAAAAAAATAATGATTTCTGTTGTTGCTTTCCAGCTTAACAAATGGCGGCGCAGTGTGTGACAAAGGTGGAGCTGACTGTTGCCTGCACCAATCTCTTGGATAAAGATGTTGGTTCCAAGTCAGACCCACTGTGTGTGCTTCTCCAGAACACCAGTGGTCAGCAGTGGTATGAGGTACAGTGTGATTCTTCTCTTAAATCTGCTAAAAACACAGTCTCACTTGTTGAGCCTTTTAAAACACTGGAGCATGTGATTTTATTAAAATATTTTAATTATATACCAGCACCTCTCAAACCTTTTCATTAGATTATGTCTGTAATTGTTGTACAGGTAGCACAGTAATAATCATTTTCTAATAAGTACTTAACACCTGTCTGATTTGTAGCACTGTTCTCCTAACTATGTCTGGGCCAACAGAAGCCTTCCAAGTGCTTAAATGTGTTTTTATAAATGCAGTATTTCAAACCTAGGATCTCATCCTGCATTTGACAGTTCTGCCATTTTAATGTTGGTCTTCCTGTTCAGGAGCAGATACTCCTTAATGGGGAGCAAAGAAAAACCAGTCCATGAGTATCTCTAACTTACAGCAGTGGGATTTGTAATATAATGGGGTTATTTATATTTGATGAAGGGTTTGTGGGAAGATACGGGTTTATACTTTATACTAAGAACTTTTGAAAGTCTTTGATTTTTTATATTTTTCTTTTTTTGAGCGCTTGTTAGGCTGGCAAAATACTGGATAAAGTGATGTCTTTCTAACTGCAGGTTGATCGCACAGAAAGAGTTAAGAATTCCTTGAACCCAAAGTTTGCTAAGAAATTCCTAATTGATTACTATTTTGAGCTTGTTCAGAAACTTAAATTTGGAATATATGACATCGATAACAAAACCTTTGATCTGAGTGACGATGACTTCTTAGGAGAATTTGAATGTACACTGGGACAAGTAAGTATGCAGATGATTTCCCTTAGAATTAAGAAAATATAAGTTAATGCAAATCATTAAGCACTTTTATCTTAAATTTGCACGATGTTCTTGTGTAGCTGGGCTACTCTTAAGTTGAACAGGATTCCCTTTGTTTGTTTTTTCAAGCCTCAGTTCAGTGTATATACGTTTTATTTGCAAAATGGTCTTGAGCTGATGCTCTGAAATATACTCTAGAATGGTGACTGCCCAGAGTGACAGTCCACTTACTTTCAGACAGCAATAAGCACCAAGTAGCAATTGCTGTTTATTTACTCTAATATTCAAATTCTTATTGTTATGCTTCATAAAAAGGAAATTGGTGTATAGCAACATAAAAGGGTTCACGAGGGCCGTGTTAACCTTGTCATTCACTTTCCACTCAAGGCAGGCAGGGGTTCTGGTTCTGCCTACTGTTGATTTCATTCCCATTTCCCTGTCAAATTCTCGGATTGGTGCTGTCATAATCAGGCAGCTTCTTTTGAACCTGTTCTTTCTAATAGATCCTTTGAAGGGGGAAGAGTCTTCTTGGGATTTTTCCTCCCGTGTCGAAAGTGATTTTATTTTAAGTGCATTATGAAGATAGAGGCATTGTGAAATGAAATTCAGTATCGATTTAAAATTAGTTGTTCATTCTTAAAGAAGGATCTGTAGAATTAGTAGACACAATTCTGAGAAAGCATTGCCTGAAGAGGACAAAATAAAACCAACTGGAAACACTGCAGGGGGAGGCTGATATTTGTTGTCATGACAAATGTGTTTATAAATCTGTTTGCTAAAGCTGTTCATGAAACATGGCTTGCATATGTTTAAACGGTACAGAACAATTCAGAACAATTTGGGTTTGGAACTGCAGGTATTATCTTTGTCCATGTCTGTGTATCAAGTTACTACAAGACATTTTATTTCATACTGCTCTTGAAACTCTGCATATGTTCATCTGCGTCTGTATTTTTAAAATTTTGAAGTGCATCAAGCATTACTGATTTATTTATAGGAGATCATGGGAAGTAAATGTAATGCTGTCATCTTCATGCAGGAAGATCTTACTTAATTCCTTTGAAAATCTAATAAATGGGGCTTAATAATACTTCATACTCAAATTTTGTCTTGGCAGATAGTTTCGAGCAGGACTCTAACAAAACCATTAGTACTTAAAAATGGCAGACCTGCTGGAAAAGGGAGTATTACGGTAAGACAACTAAGACAATAAATCTCTTTAGCTTTTATCTTCACATGTTGTTTTGGTATTTTTTTTAGTTAGTAGCTTGAACTAATGTGTCACTAGTGTGTCACACGAACTAGTGTGTCTAACCTACAGTGCTGTAAAAGGTAATATTTTTTTTGTCATCTAAAAGGAGATCAGCCCACCTTCTGTATCTATAAGTCTCATTGCATCCCTCAAAATAATTACGGCATCCGATGTGCTCCTCTTTGGGTAGTATCTTTAATTGTCAGTGTCATCTTCTAATGAATCTCAGTGTCAAATCAAATTCTTCCTCTTTCCCTCGACCCCATTTTTTGAAAGCTTCATTTGTGAGCAAACATGATTCCTTTTTTTAACGGACCTGTCATAGGAGTGTTGTGAATATGAGAACACTATGTAGTGCTTGAATACAAAACAGTTTTTAATATTTTTTTTGTGTGTGTGTGTTTGCCTACCTAGATTACGGCAGAAGAAGTGAAGGATAACAGGGTGGTTGTGTTGGAAGTAGAAGCAAGGAAACTGGACAATAAGGTATTGAAGTGACTGCTGTTTCTTTGATAAAGTAGCAAAATCAGCATCTTGTCAAAAAGGAAACGTTAAAATGTTATTTCTTAATTTTGCACTAATAATTAAATTCATTAAGATTTCTTTTACGCTGAAAAAGAAATTGAATAAAGATTGCTTCAGAGTAACTTCATGGACTGTTTTGAAATGAATTACATCATCTTTCTAAGACAGACAAGTGCATTGCAGGGATATTCTGTGAATAACATGCTTCCATTTAAATGTACATCTTTACATTTAATCATAAATATGAAGCAGGTTTTGGTATATCCATTGATTTGAATAGTTGTATAAATTATTACCTGTTAGCCTTCTGAAATAAATGGTAAAGAGTAGAGTTGGAGTGTATAAATCGGTTATGTTAAGTATTTTGGGGGTTGCTAAAAAAAACTGTATTTAGGAACGCTTTTAAAAGCAAAAATTTTAAAAAAAAATAATAATGGAAAAAAGGTCATCGTTTTTCCCAGTCATTTAATGATACTTTCTTTAACTGGATTAAATCCTTAGTTTCTGAACTATCCGTCGTAGTATTTATTAGTATGAGTATTCTTTTGCTTGAACTGCCAGGTGTTTAGTATGTGGACTCTTACCCTAACTTGAAGGAGGTGTTGCATTTTCTTCCTCTCTTTCACAGGTGGTAATAGATAGACTTGCATTTCTTCATATAAAGCTTTTGTTCCCTGAATGTGTAGTTTACTTTTTGTTAATCTAAGTGTGTTTTAACTAGCATTTAATGGAATTCATGCCACAGGCTGTTCTGGGATAATTACATGTTCTTTAAATGCAGGATTTTTTTGGAAAGTCAGATCCTTATCTGGAATTCCACAAGCAGACTGGAGATGGAAACTGGGTGATGGTTCACAGAACAGAGGTAGGATATTTCCAGTCAACACCCTAGAGATTAAGGTTATTTGATTTCCCGCGTGTCGCAGCACTAGAGGTACAGCACCTTACAAAAAGAAGAGAGTGGTCTGGTAGTTGACATACAGACCAGTTAGAAAACACCTTCCACTGAATTTCTGATGGGACAGGATTCTAATTCTGGTTTATGCCATCAGAAAATACTTTCCCCCTCCACACCCAAGCTTTCTGCAATCTAGAAGAGAGCAATTGTTTTGAAAAGGTACTGCATACTCATACAGGAACATTTGTCTCAGTGCCACTCTGAGGTTAGAATGCGGGCATTCCTGTGACTGTACTGTTCTTATGTCAGGGTCACCTAGCTGTACCCTTTACTAATTAAAGTAATTATACCAAATGCTTGCAGAGCAAGGGCAAGACAAGGGTAATGCTGAGTGAGGGAAACGTGCTTGAGCAGCAGCAGCCTTCCATGCAGGAGGAGATACCAAGGTCCTGTGGCAGCAACAACAGGGTTGGAGTAGGCTCAAAATGTCTCAGTGTAGTGGAAGCCCAGGTCCCAAAGCTCAAATATTGAAGGAATATAGATCCTTTTTGTGTCAGATTTATTAAAAAAAAATTTGTTAGGTGGTTCATCTGCATAAAATGTATATTTTCCATGAGGATTTCAGTCATCTTCAATTTCAGTAACAAATCCAGAATTTGCTGATCCAGTCCAAAATTGGCTGAAGGATTAGTTCTTTATGTTACAGATTTTAAAAAACTTTTTATATTATTATTATTTACTCTTTTCATTTTCAAACTAGGGATTTCTTTCTCTGCACTCCTACAGTGCTGGAAGTATAAGTATTACTATTACTAGGTATTGCTAGTGAAGTGTGTAGTTTCTTGTGCTTTATTAGATCATTATTTGGTGTGTTGGATATATTACAGACACTTTGCAGTTGACAAATTCTGAAGATTCTTCAGTATTGTTCTTTATTATCGTTTATTTAGCGTTCAGCTTGAGAGACTGTTTGCACTAGGGTGTCTTTTTTTATCTTCATGCACTGTTTCTGCTTAACTATACCATGAATTTCTTGAGGGCATATTTCAATAAGTGGCATTTCAGAATAAATGTAAGATGGAGAGAATTGTAATCTCCAAAGCATTGATGTATTCAGAAATTCCAGTGTAATCTTATTACATGTTTTTTTGGTAAAGTCATGCTTTTATATATGTTTGTGTGTACGTATATATGGGTGTGCTTATTAAAAAAATAATGAATATATATGTAACAATGAAGAAATTTGTATTTTTTTTTGCACTATAGTAGCTGAATGATATAGAAGATTGCAGTGCAGTGTAGAAAAATGCAGTTTTAACATCCCATCTCGTTTGGACAATGCTACTTGCATGTTAGGAATGTTTAGTTTGTGAAGGTATAACCAGTTACGATGACTACTTTCCACTCTTGTGAATAATACTATTCTGTTTATTTGTTTTAAACAGGTAATTAAAAACAACCTCAATCCTGTTTGGAGGCCCTTTAAAGTCTCTCTCAATTCTCTGTGTTACAGTGACATGGATAAGTCAATCAAGGTAATGTATATGAAATGTGTGTGTCCGTTAAAAAAAAAAGTAATAAATAGAAGAGGTGTTATTTTAGTTATTGCCTCTTTTTGTTTCCAATGCAATTGAAAGTATTAGGTTTCTTACTCCTATCTGAAAGTCGGAGAGACACATGTTTTAGGAAACAAAAAAATACATTTTACGTTTGTGATGCATTATCTCATAAAACTTGGTCTTTGAAAGTCTGGGAAAAGAGTTGAACATAAGTAGTTTTGAAGTGTCCCAATTCAGTTTTGTATTTAGATCAAACAGTTTTAGGGTTGCATCAGCAAAAATGGATGGTGTTGAGATAATGTACAGTGAAACACGCATGGCAAAGGCTACAATATGCTTTGTTCTACGTTACAGATCTTGTAATACTTCGTTACTGATGCAACGGGTTACACTAATGAAATTCTTGATATGCTACCTGATACAGTTAATTACACTTAACATGCTAGCTGAGATAACAGATTTATCTTGTGGATACCATATGTAGCAACTTTTCTCCTCAGGTGAAACTGACCTTTCTGTCAGAAAGTCAACCAAAGCTGTGAAGTGATGGTTTCACCACAACTGACCCCAACTCTTTGTATCTTCAGATCTTACCTCGACTAAATTATGTTTAAGGACTGAATATTTTTCTTCAGGAATTCCCTTTAGGAAAAGCTAAACAACCAAACAAAATGTCATTTATAAGCTATTACGAACATCTTAGGAACCTGATATTTTAGCATTTGAAAAAAAACCTCAAATAAACCAAACCACTATATTTGTCCTTCTTCCTCTGGGAAGGAAAAACGAGAGCATTATCTGCATGTGACAGGTTTAGTCATGTGGCTATTCCTGGAAAATGCTTAACAGCCAGGTGTTACAAGCACCTGTATGGATTTAAATACATAATTATAGAGCAGACTAATGAACAACTTTACAAGCCCAGAACCTGCTTCCCTTGCTGCTTCTGTGTTGTTTTGTTTTCCTTCTCATTTCTTTCTGCTTTTCCCCAAAATATCTGTGACAGCTCTCACATCTCTTTATACTGTAAATATATTTCTCTTTTTCAGTAAACAGCCATGCTAAAACTATAGACCATTGATTAAAATATATCTATTAAGATGGAGTTATTAGCTCTGTCATCATTTTAATAAAGTCTGTTCTTTGGACTCTTACCTCAGAAGTGGAGGTTTATTTCCAGAGAAAAGAGATTTTACTTGAAGTTTTTACGGGCTTGGAGACAGACGGTAGGATTATGTGTTAACTTAGAAATCCAGGAGCTATCACTTCAAACATTAAAATGCAAACAGTATTATAATGTTGTTGAAGGATTAAACAATACTTTTAATACTTTTATATGCTCACAGTTGCATACGTAATGGGCTATTTATCATAGTAAGTAAACCCACCAATTTTTCCATAGCTTTTCACCTATTTAATGGCTTAGTTTGTGTATCCCCAGCAATGCACAAACCAAGTTGATTCTTTATCTTCTGGATTTATTGCTATATTCCATCTGAGTGTGTTTGCAGTCTGTGAAGTTTTTCTGTGTTGAAAATGTGAGCCTTTCATCTGGAGCAGACGTGCCTAGTTCTGCTGGGGAACATATATATGCAATTTTTATCACATGGTTCCCTTGCACTATGGTGTCTCCAGGAGAGCATATGTGGAACAAAAGAACTATTTCTGTCTTACCTGGAGTAAATATCAAAAATTGGCTTAGATGAGTCAAATACATGAAGCAAAACAATTTTTGATGCCATTAAAAGGAAGAAGAAATAACTGTGCTAACTGGGAGTAGGTATCATCACTATTGGCTTAGGACATGTCTTCAATTTAAAATTTCAGGTACTGAAGCACTTGGCTGAGTATTTGATTGGATTAATTTATGGCATTCAGAAGAATTTACATAGGATCTGTCATGAACATCAGGCTGTTGATACTGTGGCTGCTTGTATGAGATTTAAGTTGCTGTTCAGTGCATGTGCATGCGTTTTGTTTATTAGTGCACTCCAAGTGTCGTAGTAGTGCAAACCCAACCATAGAGGCATGTTTTGCACAATGGAGAACTTCCAAGCTGCCTGTCGTATTTTGTACTTCAGCATTACTTTTCAGAAAGTTCCTTCCTCTCAGAAGGTGAAGTAGATGTTGAAGTTGTTTGTTTTACTTTGTTATTCCTAAATGAAGTGGCCAATTAATTTACTAAATTGTTTCTTGAATATAACATACGATTTTTCAAGTCTGGAAAGATGGAGATGAAAATACTTGTTCAGTTTAAGGCATATCTGTTCAGAAAAGTTTTCTGTGAAGTTTGTTTTGATTCCAAATAATGGATGTTCCTACTTGGACTCTTGATTTATTGTTGTTATTACTATCGAATTATTTTAATTTTTTTCCTGTGATTTGATTAATTTAGTTTATCTAGCATGTCTGTGTTGCTAAACTGAAATAAAATGTCTGAAGTGGATGGCATTAGCATATGCTATTATAGATAAATACCCTAATTATAAAATGCCTTTCTACTTAGAAAGGTAGTTGGGACACTGTCATAAGTTGAGCTTTTAAAAAAAATAAAAGTTGAGGATACTGTAACGTTAAAGTAACAATGGTAAAATTATCCTTGCTCAAACTTAGAGTTTCTCAGACAGAAATTAAGGCTATTTTTCACTTGTTCTGCCATTTTGGTGGGTTGGAGTGTTAAAAGATGAGTTGATTGAATAGTAAAAGTTAGCATTAAACACTGAATATATGATAATAGGGATTTTTAGTTGCCGTTCAGATCCATGAGGTGTGGATCATAGTGACTGTTAAAATTTGCTAATCTTAAAAAGAAATAAATTCAAGTCTTGTTTCTAGATCTACTCATAAATTTCAAGTTATCTTGACGATAAATAAATTAATATAAAAGTATTAATAAAACTCTTATGATCACTGAATAACTGATTTTTAGCTGGATGCTCAGAGATATTAAGGAAATTTAACTACCTCCAAAAAACTGATCCAAGATGACAGTAAAAAAATCCTACTGATCGTTTTCCTACTCTTTTCTGACACCGCCTCACTCCCAAAACATAGTTCAATTTCAGTGATGTTACCCGCTCCTGTGGGACCTGCCGCTGCTTCATATTCTAGTCTCTGCTCCACTTCAGTGGAAGATGTGATCTGACACTGGGTATATTGCCTTTTACCTTATCTTAAGCTGTAATTTTTAGATGCAGCTCTATGAAATTCTAAGACTGCAAGGTGAGAAAATTTCCATAACATAAGAGATTTAGGAATGCTTTAGATGTCCAAGTTTGCCTGAATTGGAACCGTTAGTAGCGTTTATTGCTTTTGTTAGGGCTGTTTCTGTTACTAACGCTGAATAATGCTCATTTTAGGTTGAGTGCTATGACTACGATAGCGATGGGTCTCATGATCTCATAGGAAGTTTTCAAACAACGATGTCAAAACTGAAGGAAGCGTCTCGGTCCTCACCTGTAAGTCTTATAGAGTCTAAGCTGCCTGTGTGGTTTTGATAACCTGTTTCACTCTTTTTTTGGAGCAAAGCTGACATCACTTGACTTGCTGGTATCAAAGTTGTGTTAGGATACACCTTAACGATGTTGCTGTAGTTGAGGCAGACTCAGCATTCACATTATGCATCCACTTCCACAGAATCACAGAATGCTATGGGGTTGGAAGGGACCTCTGGAGATCATCTAGTCCTACCCCCTGCCAAAGCAGGTCCACCCAGAGCAGGTTGCACAGGAGTGTGTCCGGGTGGGTTTTGAATGTCTCCAGAGAAGGAGACTCCACCACCTCCCTGGGCAGCCTCTTCCAGGGCTCTGCCACCCTCAAAGTGAAGAAGTTCCTCCTCATGTTTAGGTGGAACTTCTTATATTCAAGTTTG
>JAHREE010000563.1:1766171-1807514 GCA_033628505.1 Tringa tobata
TGTCCAGGTGGGATTTGAATGTCTCCAGAGAAGGAGACTCCACCACCTCCCTGGGCAGCCTCTTCCAGGGCTCTGCCACCCTCAAAGTGAAGAAGTTCCTCCTCATGTTTAGGTGGAACTTCTTATATTCAAGTTTGTGCCCATTTCCTTTTGTCCTAGATTTCCTAGGATTAATATCTTGGTTACAGTTTTTAATATCACGTACCTAAAAGCCCAACTGTCAGCAAAAATGAATTTCACTAATCATAAAAATGCAGAAATCAAAAAATTTAGTGATAAAAGGTAGAATGAAGTTAAAAGGCCAAAGCTTGTAACATTTTTTTCAGGTTTTACTCAGTCCTTTATGTCAAGTATGGCACTTAGCAGCTATCATGCGTACTTTAGTGAATATGAAAAAATTTAACATTTATTCCACTGCAGGAAAATGCAACTGAATGTGTTAACGTTAGGTGGCTCTTCTTTAAAGTGAAATTACCCTTCTTCTTATGAACTGTAACAATTTGCAAACCTTTTAATAGACAAGATTTACATTTAGAAGAAGAAAGGTGGCGTAGCAGCCTTAACATAACAGTCTTTGTTATGTGGACGTGTGTGTTATCAAAATATTTAACCATCTTTTCATTTAATTCTGTAAAACCTGAAGAACTGCTCCCGCATTAATAATAACAGGGTGTATTGAGTGCCTGCTTGTAGTTTTCTAACATCCTGAGTGTTGCATTTGTGCTAAATTTCAGAGCTGTTGAATGTGAAGAATCAACCTTGACTGTAGTGGTTTTTTGATTGCTGTTTTTCTTTCAGGCATCTGTTTCTGAATTCACTTTGAATTATGCATGGTTGAGCTTAATGCCTCTCTAGGTTTTATATTGTTTATAAGGAATTTTGGACTCATATCATATGCATGTAATTCATATGCTGCCTAGTTGGAACTCTTGAATGGTTTTTCTCATTTTTTTCTAGTTTCTCAGGGGCCAGATGGTATCACTTTAGCTTTCAATGCTGACCGTGATCCTTCTTATTACTGTAACTAAAGTGTGCAAGAAATAAATTGGGGAGCGGGAGGATTTCATAATATATTTTTTTCTGCTTTTTAAATGAAGATTTTAATCTTTTAACAAGTTGTTTTTCATTCATTTTTCTTTTCTGAAAAGTTGCACTTTTGTAGTAGACCAGTATCTTAAACAAACCCAGCAGCTTTGTATATTCACATTTGCAAGAACATATTTTCTGTAATTACCGTCCAGTGTGAAGCATGTTGTGTAAAGGCTCCTTGAGAATACAAATACCTATTTTCACTACTCCCCTAGTAGCATAATAGGTGCAGTCTCTTTTGAATTTAAAGAAAAGGTGTATTAAGTTATAATCTGCCTGTGCTGGTTTTGGAAACGCTTTAAGAAAGTTATTTTCATGAGAACTGTGGCTCTACCATCTCTAACTCACTGCTGTCAGTCAGTCAGACAACACAAATAACGTGCTCTAGATTTCTTCTACATTTAACAGGAGCTAACCTCTAATCCTGTGTGATCTGATTGATTTCATAATGTCTGTAAAACATTTCTGGTGCACATTAGAATTTGACTTTATATGCTCCAAGTGTGATCTTTAGTTACTCCCACTCTTCTGGCATCAGCTGCGCCTGTGGGAGATTTGGCCCGGTTCTCAAGGTTACCTGAGGGGAGCCTGGGTGTGACTCTGTGTCCTCAGCTGCTGAAAAAGCTCATCTTGTGTGATTGAAATGAATGGGTGGCTTCTGGAGAAGTTCTCCATTCTCTGGAACTGCTGATTTTATTTATTTATTTATTTATTTTTTAACTCCTTCCCTTAAGGTATTCTCCCCTCAGGTGTGCTGTTAGTGAGCTCTGGTTGGAGGATTATAAAATGTAGTTGAAAGATTGTAAGTGCTGTGTATCTTGGGGCCATCTTTAGCAAGTACCTCACCAATTGGCATAGTACAAAACCAAGTCCCTGAAAGACAATTTCCATCAAATAGAAGTGATGCTGGTGGCAAAATGTCCAAAAAAACCCCAGAAGATAAACAAGAGGCCTATAGACTTAGGTGCTGACCTCATTAGTGCATTTTTTTTTCTTTGCTTGAGATTAATTGCAAGATCACTTTTAAAAACTTAATTAACTTAAAGCAAGTGAGTGGAACCTGTTTCTGGCATGTCTGGAGTACGTGACTGTGTTCTGGCAGGAGCTTCTTAACCTGGATGGCTGTTCATTGCACTTGGAGGTTAAGGTATTGATTTAATTGATGAAGCTTCAACAACTGACTTTGAAAAGCTTAAACATATACCTCTTATTTTGTGCCTAACTGCCACACCTGCTGGAAGCAGCTTTGCCTGAGTCACCGTGTCTTTACCAAAAAGAAAGTTGTTAGCAGAATCCTCAGAGGGAAAATGGTACAGCATTTCTTTGGTTTAAAATACAGTTGTCTAAACAGACATATTTGTAAGCTTTTGGGTAACAGAGGATTTCTGTCACAATAATTTTTTTTTTCTTGCTGATTTTGGGCAGGCTGAGTTTGATTTTGCTTGATAGTGAAATAAACTGCATTTTTAAACAAGCCCAAAGTATCAGTCCTAGCATAAAGAACTTCTAAATTTGTTACACAAACAATATTTATGGTTGGATTTGTTTGCATTTGCAGGTTGAATTTGAGTGCATTAATGAAAAGAAAAGACAGAAGAAGAAAAACTATAAAAACTCTGGCATTGTGAGCGTTAAGCACTGTGAGGTCAGTAATATATTCTAGTTTTTAACTCTTTGTTTTTAAGTGTTCAGGCATACCAGCTGTCATCTAGTATTCCTTCACCCTCAAACTATAAAAAAACTTTAAAATGCCTGAAAGTTCTAGACACAGGAAATTTTTAAGGCTTCTGATTCATATAAGGAGACAGATTGACAGCTGAATCATGTGTCTGTCCTCCCTTGTGCCCTCACTTTCTCATGAAGATGCCATCTGTGTGGCAAAGGTTCTTTACCAATTTGTAAGGCCATTCCTGAACCGCTGCATTTATCAACTCATGGTTTTATGGTGAATTAAAGTCGGGTAAGTCTGTTGTAGTATGTAGTGTTAGAAATGAAAGTGCTTGTGGAGCTGCTTTGTGTCTGCCTGGAATTTTGCAAAAGGTCTGATTCCGATGCCCTGAGCGTGTGATGGCACACACTGTAAATGTCCTCGCTGCAGTGGGTGGGTGGGATATTTATGGAGTAAAAGTAGTGCTTTGTATGGGTAAAGATAAATCTGGAACCTCGGAAGTTGCTACAATATTACTTATTGGTTTTATTCCATTTTAAAAAAAAGTTAATTTATATCTTTACATCTGTTTTTAGATCATAGTAGAATGCACATTCCTTGATTACATCATGGGTGGGTGTCAGCTGAATTTCACAGTAAGTTAAATCGGTTTATATAAAGTAGCTTTTCAGTTTTGAAACAAACTGAAGTATATAATTGATTGCTTGTGCTCTTCATTTGATTATTGTATTTTTTTTTGTTGTTGTTGCTTTGTAGCATGGAGGGGGGAAGCCATTTGCCAGAGTCCATCTAGTCTGTTAAGAAAAACTTTCTTTACTCATAGCATGAAGTTCTGAACCTCTAGTTTGTTAGGAACTAGCTGAGCTGTGTGGATGGAGACCAAGGAGAAATTCTCAGTTAGCTGATTTACTTCAAGGTGCTTTTTTTTTTTTTTTTCCTTCCTCTGCCCGCAGATTTCACTTTTGCTCTTGATGTTGTTTTTCAAGGCCCTTTGCTTAATGAAAGCAACGTCCAGAAGCCATCATATGGGTTAGGACCCTTAAGTTACGTAGTTTGCAAACCAAATGCAGCACAAATAAGAGTAATATATCTTCACCCTAGTGGTGTGCCTCATCCCTGAAGCAGAGAGCACCCATTGAGGTCAGAGAATGGCTCTGGCTTCTGTGGTGCCTGACTAGTCTTGCTTCTGAAAGGTGTATATGGCAAGAAAGAAGATGAAATTCATTTAACAGCTATTGAAGAGCTGCTGTGAACAGTAACTGAAAGTAAACACAGTGAGAACCTGGCAGATGGAAGTCATTTCAGCCCTTCTGAGAGACGCAGAGCTTCTGCTGATTTCGTAGTGGCATTGTTTTAAGTGTTAATATGTCAAGAAACTTGTCTCTAAGTATTGTACCCGTTAGATTTGTAGATGTCCTGGTTACTACTGTTTACAACTCTTTTGTGACTTTCACTTTTGCTTTGCCAGAAATAAGAAACGTAATTTAACCTCTAGCAGCAATTTGAAATAAATACTGCATTTGACAGGTGGGGATAGATTTCACAGGCTCCAACGGAGACCCTCGCTCTCCAGACTCTCTGCATTACCTCAGCCCTAACGGAGTTAACGAATACCTAACAGCCATTTGGTCTGTAGGGCTGGTCATTCAGGATTATGATACGTAAGTTTCAGATTTTTATTTAAATCATTTTTTAGATAGGTGTAAGTTTTTGTGGTAGTTTCTTAAAGCAGCGTTGAAGGTGTCAGCTGATACGTTGGAATTAAACTTCTGAGCTGAAACGTAGAGCTAAAAAAGACTAGTCATAATCACTGCACAGTCATGTAATCACAAGCAGAAGCTTCTATCTACAGCAGACAGGCAAGGCTTTTCATCTGTGATGTGAAGAGCAACATTCATTTAAATAAATGCTTGCGTTCTTGCTGGTTTGGTGTTAAAGACTGGGTTTGGTCCTAGCAACAGTTACAAGGGAGAACTGCCATTTAATTTAGTCTCTTAAGGCTTAATAAACAGCATTTTTAATGATCAAGAGCAGCACTGATTAGCTAAACTTATTGAACTATGACAGCTTTTAAAGGAAGGCACGCACTTCATTTTCTTTAAAATTGCTTTTTTAGAGATAAGATGTTTCCAGCCTTTGGATTTGGTGCACAAATTCCTCCTTCCTTTCAGGTAATGGGATATGTAAATGCATTCCATAAGGCAACTGAAAGCACTTGCTTCAGGAGGAGATTGACTATACAGTCCTGACTATGTCTTTTGTGTATTGGCAGGTGTCACATGAGTTCCCGTTAAATTTTAACCCATCAAACCCATTCTGCAATGGTAAGTCTGAGAAAAAGTAAGAGTCAGACCCATAGAATAAAATGTCTGAGGTGAAGGAATAAAAAACACTGGAGAGAAGCACCGTGAAGCATGTTGGTCTAATTAGCCAATGAGTTTAGTCGTGTAGCAGGAAACAATTTTACAACTGTTTTCTTGGCAACTAGAAATAGCATTTGGTCTCTTTTCTGTAATGGTCTGTGAAAGAAGTGGTTTGAACAGTCGGGGCACGGTACGGGTAAGCTGGGAACGGTTCTCCTCTTGTCAAGTCACTTGTCCTGCTGCTGGTGTGGGGTCATCTGCTTTGAGGAGGATGCTGCCACTGCCTGTTTGGCACGGCCTCTCTGATGACATTGACTGCCACAGGCTGCCAGGCAAAGAGAACTGTTGTAATTCAGTGACACACACTTGAGCAGACAGTTTTTGGCCTTTCTATTGACGTAAAGCCAAGCACGTTAAGCATGTGCCGTAAGCGTTGGTCAAGCTGGAGGCCCCCGTTGCTCATGAGTCATTTGCTTCTTTCATCATGGTTAGTTTTAAGTCTTTGCATTTTCACTTTAAAATAAAGGAAGATCGAGTGCTAATTCTAATATGAAGAAATCAATGTGATCTCTTTGTGTTCTCTAGGAGTCCAAGGCATTGTTGATGCGTATCGGGCTTGTCTTCCTCAAGTGAAGTTATACGGGCCAACAAATTTTTCTCCGATTATAAATCACGTGGCAAGATTTGCTGCTGCAGCTACACAACAGCAAACAGCATCTGTAAGTTCTTTGTGGGAGTGTGTGTATTTTTCCTACTTTTTTTCTTTCCCTTCTAGTTTATAAGCACTATTTTTCTCTTTTAAGCTTGTAAGTGTACTTCATTCAACAGCTGGTTGTTCACTTTGTGAATTGGTGTTTGGTACCCTTAAATCGAGATAAAAGCTAACCAATTTTTGCAGATTATGCAACAATTCTCTCCTAAATCAACTAAATAAACTCGTCAGAGCTGAAATACTGACTTAAAAATGCTCACCACCTTTATGGTATCTTCTGTTCAGAGCTCTTGCAGTGCTATACAGGTGTGTTAGTTAAATTTAAACCTTTGCATATATGGGAGTGATTTAGAGAAAAATCAGTTATACTTTGTTTTACATCAGATAGCTGAGAATTAAGTAAGATAATGAAGAAATGGAGGCTATAGCTCCTCACACCTAGGTACCAACAGTGGTAATTAACTGTCCGTACCACGTGCTGTGCCGTCCTGCCCATTAAAATTGTGTGTGGGAGTTGTTGACCGCATTAAGAAATAAGAATTCTGAAGAGCAAGTCTTGAGTATCAAATCATTTAGATAATAATCCATGCAAGTTCAGCAAATCTGAAGCCATATATATTTTAAATAATTTATTAGAGCAAATACTGGTGTATCAGATGTCATGTGGAATCGGAACATAAAATTAGCTATTTTTTGCATTTAAAAGTATCTGTGGAAACCAATTTGGAAAAGAGCTATGGATTTTCATATGCCAAGAGTTATATAAGGTTTTGCCTTGGTAGTCTTGCAGTTGTAACTGTCACCACCATCTATCTGTAGATGGAGATAGATAGAAGGAATTTAGCAAAAGGTTTTGTACCTTTATTTTTTTTTTTTTACTGAAAATGCAATATGCCCAGCAAAAGATTTATTTTTTCTGCCTGAAAGGAGATTTTGATGCCTTGCCATTTGACGCATATCGCAGATATTTTGGGTTGAGTTTTGATTTTTCATTGCAGTACGTGGGTAGCGTAAGAGAGAAATAAATTGGATGTGATGGGCTATCGTGCTGCTGGTCGTAGCCTTCTCTGATCGTGTTGGCTTGTAGACATCCTTGCTGGAGTCGGGGAATGGAGTGGTGGGGAGGAGCAGTGAGACAAGGTGATACTTGAACACGGGAGATAAGGGAAAACCAATTATTTCGGAGGCTGATAAGGGAAGATGGGAAGCAAAGCACTGAAGAGGAAGACTTCTAAGGATACTGGGAGTACCTTTGGAACTTGAATTTGTGCTGCCCGGTAATAATCTGATATGAACCAAGTGAGAGAAGACCAGAAGTTCAAATAGTAGTTTCAGATAGTTTCTGAACTTCTAGCTGCTTCTTGATACTTCAATCCAGAGCGGAGGCTAAAATGCCAGCTTTTAGAAGCCCTGGCAGTATAGTGGAAGCAATCCCAGTGGTACTTGAATAAATTACTGAAATACTGCAAGGTGGCTTTGGTAATTAACTTCATAAAGCAGCTAGAAAACATGCTTAAAGGAATTTGAAAACAGGCATGCTGGATAATTCAGCACAAAAAGATGTGTTTTAATCTATAGTCAGGATTTTAGGGTACACTGAAAAAATGAAGGCCTGTTCCGTTACCCTTGGTAGCGCTCTTTTGTTCATCCGTTCTTAACTGACTGAAGCGAAGGGTAGCGTTTCATAAAGGTATTGATAAATATTGGTTTGTTGGGGATTTTGGAGAGGAGAGGGGTGATACCACTGGGTTTTTGGGAGGTAGCTGTCTAAAGGCTACTTCTTTTAAAAGATTATGTTGTCCTTATAAATTTCTTTGGACTGTGCAGATGAAGCCTGACCGCAACTTAGTTTTTCAGCTGTACAATTCAGCGAGTGCATTGAACATGCTCAGAGTGACAACAGCACGGAGTCTGCACGTGCATTTTTTTTAAATGTATATGCCTACATGTTTTTGTATTTCCTTCTCACAAGATGGTGTTTATTGGTCTGACAGCAATACTTTATACTTCTGATCATAACGGATGGCGTGATAACGGACCTCGATCAGACTCGAACTGCCATAGTTAATGCTTCAAAATTGCCCATGTCCATTATCATTGTTGGTGTTGGAGGAGCAGACTTCGATGCTATGGAGTTTCTTGATGGTGACAATGGAGTTCTTAGGTCCTCATCAGGAGAACCAGCTGTCAGAGACATTGTCCAGTTCGTGCCGTTCAGGAAGTTCCAAAATGTAAGTAATCTTAATGGTATGCTTCATAAGTATTGTAGAGGCATGCTGGGTTTGCTGGCTTATCCTACCGATAGTCCTAAGCTTTTGCACTGTCTCCCAAATGAACTCTGAAGTCTGAGATAATCTTTATCAAATGCTAAAAAAAAAATTAAAAAAAAAGACAGAAGACTTTATCATCTGTGGAATTTCTATACGATGAGCTGATTCATGTTTAAAAAGACTCCATTTCTGCTTTAAGCACCACGTTTTTGACAAGTTGCTACAGGGAAACGACCTTTGTAAATCTCCCTCAGACTTGATGAAACAGATGGATGTCGTTTTCATTTGGGAGGAGGAACTTACTGTGGTTTTGTTCTTACGGAAAAGTGTTTTTTATTGTGGATGCCCATTTGTAAATATGGATTAGTCTCACATTTTAGTGCAGTGTTAAAATTCAAGACTAAATCAGGGAGGTTGTAATCAGTAGAAATTGTGTGTGGGCACAATAGTGGTGATAGTTTTCATTTTCATTAAAGCAAATATACAAAAAAAATGGGTAGTGAAAGAGTGAAATCCTGATTTTTTTGCTGTAGAACCCAATAAAATACTCCCAGGCTGCTATAGTCTGACTTTTAAATGTCATATTGCTGGAAAAAGCTGATTAAAAAAAAAAACAAACACACACCAAGATTTCCTCAGGATGGGGAAGATAAGATCAATATTTTTATTTCTGTCCTAATATGTTCTGATTTTTGTTTTGTTTCATCTCTTAATATTAACCCTGTTAATAATACTCCTTATACCTTCTTATTTTGTCTTTATGTTTTTATTTTTGCTTTCACTTTTGATACAAGTTCTTTGTTTAATCTTGGAGCAACTCAGGCAAACTGAACAGAGAAAGAGAGCAAAATCAGTACAGAACATGCTTACTGAATGATGCACTTGTGTGTAGATTATCTAGTGTCAATATTCAGTATAAAATTATATATCCAAATGCTTTCGATTCCAGAAAAAGGAGGGGGTTGTTTTCCCTTGGATACTTAGTCTTATGGTAAAAACAGTATCTCCAGAAGATCAGACAAGCCCCTAAAGGGTCATCTTCAGCAGGTAGTGGAAGTCTGTTGAAGTTCAACGTCTGCACTTTGAGTGCGTGTGTTTTGTGTGACAAAAGGTGTCCACAGACGTGGTGGCACTTTGCACCCCCAGCTCCTGTTACTCCAGTGGAACAGGGCAGCCAGCTGGCTCCTGGTAACGGGAGTGAGAAGGTAAAGGTGTCAGGGAAGCTTCCATCTGTCCCACCAGGGCACTGTGTAAAGACCTCTGTAAAATGTCAGACTTTAAATTGGCCTAGAAGAACAGGTGCTTATTACCCGTGTTAGGATCTCCGTTGCCAGCTGGCGTGGAAACTGAAACTTGGTCTTCTTTTTTCCCCCCAAGTCTCCGAAGGAAGCTCTGGCGCAGTGTGTCCTGGCAGAAGTCCCTCAGCAAGTGGTGAGCTACTTCAGCACCTACAAACTGCAGCCTCCCAACAATCCTGCTGCAAAGTGAATGGGGAGCTGAGACTTGGTGCTTGCTTGACTTGCTGTATCTACAGGCTTGGGTTCTCCAGATGCTTCTGCGTCCATGTATCCGCACTCCTCTGTATGGTAATGTCTCTTAGCTTTTGCCTGCAAATCATGTTGACAAGTGTGCCTTTTGAGGGCCAAAATTACAATTGTCTTAAAATTTGATGCTGATTTGAGAGATGGGGCTTCCTTGGGTGTATTTTATTTTGAAAAGAATGGAAAAAAAAGAGGTTGAATATGCAGAGAGAAGGGGGAGAGCAGCTGGAAGTGAAACAGCTGCCCGTTTGATAAATACGGCCAGAGGGAGCATTTAGTTGCTTTTGTGGGGATCAAGAGCAAGGAGTGCAGGTCCTCGGTGATCATGAAACCAGTCTGATGTGGGAGAGAGGGAATAACCCCACCAAGCAGAGGAAAGTTTGTGTGGGCTTCAACAAATCTGGAATACTTCGGCCTTCTGTGTCTGTCAAGCCACCACGACGCAATTTTGTTGCAGGGGTTTCAGGATTAGACGTGTGTCAGAAGAGAGTGCAACGGCCCTCCTTGCACGCCTGTTACACGTTTGCCACTTCAGTGCCTTTGGGCAGTGCCTGGGGTTGAGGGCTGGGTGATCGTGAGCCAAACAAGTCGTTAAAGTATAAACTCTTTCACAGTGTGAAAGGTAGGACAGGAATAACCGCGATGAATCAAGGGTGAACCTCTGACATCCCAGAAAAATACTGTTGGCCTTTGAGGCTGCCACTGTAAAGTGGCTGTCGTTGTGTACTCTGCTGGAAAATGGGAAATCCACATTTTATTTTGGTTGGGGTTTGATTTTGGGTTTTTTTTCTCGGTTTTTTTTCCCTGTAGAAGTCATGACTGTTGATCTTTAAAGGACTTTTTGTGAAGTGGGAATTCACTTTCCAGTTAAAAAGTTTTGTCTGATTTCTAACTGCATATTTTCAAGCAAAGACACTTCTTGAAAGTGCTGCATTATTTATATGGGTTTTGTCATATTTTGAATCATGCTGCTTTTTCATGAGCTCGCTAATGAAAAGTGCCTGCAAAAAACCACAATCTTGCCTCTTCCCTCCCTGGAGGAAGACAGAAGAAAGCCTCTAAGCTCTAATCCTATAATCGTACTGCATTTCTCTAGGGCAGACACTTTCTGCTTTATTTTCTTGGCTCGAGCTTTCTCGTCACCGTTTACACCAAGTGTAAATCATCTCCTGTGTGCGTAGCAGATGAAGCTTTCTTACCTCCCAGGTGTGTGTACTGCTTTCTGAGGGTCTCCTCTGATCCTGCCAGCAGGCGTAACCTTAAGTGGATGCAAAGATCTCATTTATCACTTGTAAAATGCTCATCCTAAACGTTAGTTTTGCAGTTTGACGTTTGAAGAGGGTTAGAGTCAGACATCCAACAGAATGGACTAACACTAGATTTCCCGTGCTCGAGCACTCAAGGTTGCACCAGGTCGTGGTACATGTGACTTTTTTTTACTCGCTGGAGCTGCTCTGTCATTTTTTGAGGTTTTTGGTTTTTTTTTCCCCATATACATGTAATCCTGTCAAAAAATCTGAATTCCCATTAACATTGATGGATGAAAGATGGATGTATTGAGATTGTCTTGTGCATCCTGTAAAACACACCAAATGTTTTGTAGCCAGTTGATCAGTTACCAATCATGGCTTAATAGGCTATTCTCCACTCCCTTTTCCTTGGTGGAAAGGATTCCTACTAGTTTCATTAGAGGAATGCTAAGGAAGAGATTTTGTTTCATATTAAGCCAAGCTCTTTNGAAGAGGAAGACTTCTAAGGATACTGGGAGTACCTTTGGAACTTGAATTTGTGCTGCCCGGTAATAATCTGATATGAACCAAGTGAGAGAAGACCAGAAGTTCAAATAGTAGTTTCAGATAGTTTCTGAACTTCTAGCTGCTTCTTGATACTTCAATCCAGAGCGGAGGCTAAAATGCCAGCTTTTAGAAGCCCTGGCAGTATAGTGGAAGCAATCCCAGTGGTACTTGAATAAATTACTGAAATACTGCAAGGTGGCTTTGGTAATTAACTTCATAAAGCAGCTAGAAAACATGCTTAAAGGAATTTGAAAACAGGCATGCTGGATAATTCAGCACAAAAAGATGTGTTTTAATCTATAGTCAGGATTTTAGGGTACACTGAAAAAATGAAGGCCTGTTCCGTTACCCTTGGTAGCGCTCTTTTGTTCATCCGTTCTTAACTGACTGAAGCGAAGGGTAGCGTTTCATAAAGGTATTGATAAATATTGGTTTGTTGGGGATTTTGGAGAGGAGAGGGGTGATACCACTGGGTTTTTGGGAGGTAGCTGTCTAAAGGCTACTTCTTTTAAAAGATTATGTTGTCCTTATAAATTTCTTTGGACTGTGCAGATGAAGCCTGACCGCAACTTAGTTTTTCAGCTGTACAATTCAGCGAGTGCATTGAACATGCTCAGAGTGACAACAGCACGGAGTCTGCACGTGCATTTTTTTTAAATGTATATGCCTACATGTTTTTGTATTTCCTTCTCACAAGATGGTGTTTATTGGTCTGACAGCAATACTTTATACTTCTGATCATAACGGATGGCGTGATAACGGACCTCGATCAGACTCGAACTGCCATAGTTAATGCTTCAAAATTGCCCATGTCCATTATCATTGTTGGTGTTGGAGGAGCAGACTTCGATGCTATGGAGTTTCTTGATGGTGACAATGGAGTTCTTAGGTCCTCATCAGGAGAACCAGCTGTCAGAGACATTGTCCAGTTCGTGCCGTTCAGGAAGTTCCAAAATGTAAGTAATCTTAATGGTATGCTTCATAAGTATTGTAGAGGCATGCTGGGTTTGTTGGCGTATCCTACCGATAGTCCTAAGCTTTTGCACTGTCTCCCAAATGAACTCTGAAGTCTGAGATAATCTTTATCAAATGCTAAAAAAAAAATTTAAAAAAAAGACAGAAGACTTTATCATCTGTGGAATTTCCATACGATGAGCTGATTCATATTTAAAAAGACTCCATTTCTGCTTTAAGCACCACGTTTTTGACAAGTTGCTACAGGGAAACGACCTTTGTAAATCTCCCTCAGACTTGATGAAACAGATGGATGTCGTTTTCATTTGGGAGGAGGAACTTACTGTGGTTTTGTTCTTACGGAAAAGTGTTTTTTATTGTGGATGCCCATTTGTAAATATGGATTAGTCTCACATTTTAGTGCAGTGTTAAAATTCAAGACTAAATCAGGGAGGTTGTAATCAGTAGAAATTGTGTGTGGGCACAATAGTGGTGATAGTTTTCATTTTCATTAAAGCAAATATACAAAAAAAATGGGTAGTGAAAGAGTGGAATCCTGATTTTTTTTGCTGTAGAACCCAATAAAATACTCCCAGGCTGCTATAGTCTGACTTTTAAATGTCATATTGCTGGAAAAAGCTGATTAAAAAAAAAAACAAACACACACCAAGATTTCCTCAGGATGGGGAAGATAAGATCAATATTTTTATTTCTGTCCTAATATGTTCTGATTTTTGTTTTGTTTCATCTCTTAATATTAACCCTGTTAATAATACTCCTTATACCTTCTTATTTTGTCTTTATGTTTTTATTTTTGCTTTCACTTTTGATACAAGTTCTTTGTTTAATCTTGGAGCAACTCAGGCAAACTGAACAGAGAAAGAGAGCAAAATCAGTACAGAACATGCTTACTGAATGATGCACTTGTGTGTAGATTATCTAGTGTCAATATTCAGTATAAAATTATATATCCAAATGCTTTCGATTCCAGAAAAAGGAGGGGGTTGTTTTCCCTTGGATACTTAGTCTTATGGTAAAAACAGTATCTCCAGAAGATCAGACAAGCCCCTAAAGGGTCATCTTCAGCAGGTAGTGGAAGTCTGTTGAAGTTCAACGTCTGCACTTTGAGTGCGTGTGTTTTGTGTGACAAAAGGTGTCCACAGACGTGGTGGCACTTTGCACCCCCAGCTCCTGTTACTCCAGTGGAACAGGGCAGCCAGCTGGCTCCTGGTAACGGGAGTGAGAAGGTAAAGGTGTCAGGGAAGCTTCCATCTGTCCCACCAGGGCACTGTGTAAAGACCTCTGTAAAATGTCAGACTTTAAATTGGCCTAGAAGAACAGGTGCTTATTACCCGTGTTAGGATCTCCGTTGCCAGCTGGCGTGGAAACTGAAACTTGGTCTTCTTTTTTCCCCCCAAGTCTCCGAAGGAAGCTCTGGCGCAGTGTGTCCTGGCAGAAGTCCCTCAGCAAGTGGTGAGCTACTTCAGCACCTACAAACTGCAGCCTCCCAACAATCCTGCTGCAAAGTGAATGGGGAGCTGAGACTTGGTGCTTGCTTGACTTGCTGTATCTACAGGCTTGGGTTCTCCAGATGCTTCTGCGTCCATGTATCCGCACTCCTCTGTATGGTAATGTCTCTTAGCTTTTGCCTGCAAATCATGTTGACAAGTGTGCCTTTTGAGGGCCAAAATTACAATTGTCTTAAAATTTGATGCTGATTTGAGAGATGGGGCTTCCTTGGGTGTATTTTATTTTGAAAAGAATGGAAAAAAAAGAGGTTGAATATGCAGAGAGAAGGGGGAGAGCAGCTGGAAGTGAAACAGCTGCCCGTTTGATAAATACGGCCAGAGGGAGCATTTAGTTGCTTTTGTGGGGATCAAGAGCAAGGAGTGCAGGTCCTCGGTGATCATGAAACCAGTCTGATGTGGGAGAGAGGGAATAACCCCACCAAGCAGAGAAAAGTTTGTGTGGGCTTCAACAAATCTGGAATACTTCGGCCTTCTGTGTCTGTCAAGCCACCACGACGCAATTTTGTTGCAGGGGTTTCAGGATTAGACGTGTGTCAGAAGAGAGTGCAACGGCCCTCCTTGCACGCCTGTTACACGTTTGCCACTTCAGTGCCTTTGGGCAGTGCCTGGGGTTGAGGGCTGGGTGATCGTGAGCCAAACAAGTCGTTAAAGTATAAACTCTTTCACAGTGTGAAAGGTAGGACAGGAATAACCGCGATGAATCAAGGGTGAACCTCTGACATCCCAGAAAAATACTGTTGGCCTTTGAGGCTGCCACTGTAAAGTGGCTGTCGTTGTGTACTCTGCTGGAAAATGGGAAATCCACATTTTATTTTGGTTGGGGTTTGATTTTGGGTTTTTTTTCTCGGTTTTTTTTCCCTGTAGAAGTCATGACTGTTGATCTTTAAAGGACTTTTTGTGAAGTGGGAATTCACTTTCCAGTTAAAAAGTTTTGTCTGATTTCTAACTGCATATTTTCAAGCAAAGACACTTCTTGAAAGTGCTGCATTATTTATATGGGTTTTGTCATATTTTGAATCATGCTGCTTTTTCATGAGCTCGCTAATGAAAAGTGCCTGCAAAAAAACACAATCTTGCCTCTTCCTTCCCTGGAGGAAGACAGAAGAAAGCCTCTAAGCTCTAATCCTATAATCGTACTGCATTTCTCTAGGGCAGACACTTTCTGCTTTATTTTCTTGGCTCGAGCTTTCTCGTCACCGTTTACACCAAGTGTAAATCATCTCCTGTGTGCGTAGCAGATGAAGCTTTCTTACCTCCCAGGTGTGTGTACTGCTTTCTGAGGGTCTCCTCTGATCCTGCCAGCAGGCGTAACCTTAAGTGGATGCAAAGGTCTCATTTATCACTTGTAAAATGCTCATCCTAAACGTTAGTTTTGCAGTTTGACGTTTGAAGAGGGTTAGAGTCAGACATCCAACAGAATGGACTAACACTAGATTTCCCGTGCTCGAGCACTCAAGATTGCACCAGGTCGTGGTACATGTGACCTTTTTTTTACTCGCTGGAGCTGCTCTGTCATTTTTTGAGGTTTTTGTTTTTTTTTTTTTTCCCATATACATGTAATCCTGTCAAAAAATCTGAATTCCCATTAACATTGGTGGATGAAAGATGGATGTATCGAGATTGTCTTGTGCATCCTGTAAAACACACCAAATGTTTTGTAGCCAGTTGATCAGTTACCAATCATGGCTTAATAGGCTATTCTCCACTCCCTTTTCCTTGGTGGAAAGGATTCCTACTAGTTTCAGCAGAGGAATGCTAAGGAAGAGATTTTGTTTCATATTAAGCCAAGCTCTTTTTTTTTTTTTTTTTTAAATCTAATTCATGTGTTTGTTTATATAAAATCCTGCAGTGGTCTTTTGATCAGCGTAGTGCGACTGTGTTACTGCTTCATGTAGAAATTACAATGAAACGTCACGCCAGATACACATCACAAAATACTGAGATGAAGGAAGGTAATTATAACGAGCCTAAATCACGCTGATGCTAATTGCTATTGGCTGATTTTGGAGAAATGAACTCTTTCACAGCTCCATGCGCAGAGGAAACTGGATGGGGTGTTAGTGCTGGGTCTAGACTGACGGCCGTGGGGCAGTGCTGCTGGGAGGAGCAGAGGGTACCTCTGGAGTTCCTCTGAGCTGGCTGCCAAAAATAATGATGCTGCAGCTGAGTTCTGTTACCAGTGCTGTTTCTAGCCGCTCTGGAAGCGCATTTAAATGCATTAAAGTATGTTAATAGGTATTATTATACTAAAATCATCATACTGAGTGTCTGCTGCGTATAAAATACATAAACCCTTTTGTCAGTATTCTGTACATAAGTTCTGAGTTTCTACTGCAGAGAATTCGTTAGCTCTTGTTGGAAAAGTGCCTCGATGCCTAATCCTCAAGCTTAGGGAATTAAATAGCACCTCCACGACACCTGCTTCTCAGTGTGCCCCGTTCCGTGTGAAGGAGAAGTGTTTGAGACCTGAGAGCAGCAAGGACCGTTTTCCGGGTGTAACTTGTCGCGTTGTACAGCTGACAGCCTCCTGGAAAATTGGGAAGCTGAAGCAACAATGTGAATAAAGGAACGCAGCAGATGGTTCAACAGGGAGGGGAGTTATTTTGTTGCGTTGCCATTTTTTCTGTTTGTTTATTTTCACATGTAACAATGCCTTATTAGCTTGAGGGTGACAAAGCAAAATAGTGTCAAAGTTTTGTAAAGTGAATGTGCTTGTGGGTGACTTGCACCACCTTGTGATAAAAGGGATGTATAGCAGTCTCCATCATCGGATGCTTCAACGTATGTACAGCGGAGAAATAACCTGTAACCTGAATTTTTTACTTTCCTATGTATTTCAGTCCTGATGAAGTTAACTGATTTACAGTCCTACGCATTAAAAGTATAATTTCATTACACTGCTCTTCCGTTGTGCTTTTGTACTTTTTGAACTGCTTTTGCAGTTCCTGTGACCGGTATTCCTCAGGCTGAACAGCTGGGATTTCTAACAATTATTTATTATCAGGTGAGAGGGGAAAAAAAAAAAAAGCCTTTTCCCTCAGTGGTTAGGAACGCGCAGTGCGTATTTCAGAAAGTATGCTGGCTTTTAGAAAGAAAATATTCTGAAATTGGATGGTTTTAGCAGTAAGTGTTTCATGCTCTTTGCCACGTTAGAGTTCCCCCTCTAATTAGCATGCTAATATATGCAAATACAATTATTATCAGGTTTTCCCAAGCTCTCTTTGAGAATAGCATCTACATGTTAAGTATAGAGGCATGGAGATTTGGTTCTTTTTTAGGTTAGTATTTCTAGGAGACAGTACATTGTCTACTCTGCCCTTCAGTTTCTTTGCATTCAAGTGTAGTCGAGCTTTTACTGGGAAACTGGGAGATACTGGAGACACAGCGTTGCAGCGGCGTGCGGTGCCGTACCCAACCTGAGGGAGCTCTGATACCGGGAGTTGTGTCTTCTAAGTAGTAGAATTCTGCTCCTAAATAGCAGCAGTAGAATTCTGCTACCATTCTTAGGAGTGGGGCTCTTAGAAGTAGAATTCTAAGAGTAATTCACTTGACTTCACCAGTCAAGAATCCCCGGAATTAGAGTTAGTTCCTGATAGGATTTAAAATATTTTACATTTAATACATCTCACAAGACCTCTCTTGTGTCCTTCCTTCTGGTGAAAACCCTATAAATAGTTGGGAACTTGGATGCTTGGACCCTTTCTGCCCACCCCTAAAAATGGAGGAATTCTCCAAGAACAGAGAAGTAGAATGTTAGAGAAATCCAGGTAGATGTAACTTCTGCGTGGCCGTGATCTTGAGCGAACACCGACATTTCTCCTCTTCTGTTTGGGGTGTCAGGAAGGGGAGGGCTGTGCGTAACTGGGCACTTCTGCAGAGAGACCCCCCAGCCCCTCCTGCGATGCTGAGCTGCTCGCAGCCATGGCAGCCGGCGGGACACTGCGCTGCTGGGTGTAACGCTGCCCGCTCTGCCCTGGCTCTGTAACCTGGGACTGATGAACTTAATCCTGCCAACAGTGCACATGTTTGCACAGCTGGGAGCATTTGCGTGTGCGATTCACGGATCACTGTTATTCACAGGTGGCCTCGTTTGTGAAGCAGGGCCACAAAGATGGTGAGGGGCCTGGAGCATCTCCCTTATGAGGAGAGGCTGAGGGACTTGGGTCTTTTTAGTCTGGAGAAGAGAAGGCTGAGGGGGGATCTGATCAATGCTTATAAATACTTAAAGGGAGGGTGTCAGGAGGATGGGGCCGGTCTTTTTTCAGTGGTGCCCAGGGACAGGACAAGAGGAAATGGGCACAAACCTGAATATAAGAAGTTCCACCTAAACATGAGGAGGAACTTCTTTCCTTCAAGGCTGGCAGAGCCCTGGAATGGGCTGCCCAGGGAGGTGGTGGAGTCTCCTTCTCTGGAGACATTCTAAACCAGCCTGGACACGTTCCTGTGCAACCTGCTCTGGGTGGACCTACTTTGGCAGGGGGTTGGACTAGATGGTCTTCAGAGGTCCCTTCCAACCCCATGTGATTCTGTAATATTTCTAATTTTGAGATTGTGTTGAGACATCCCTGGACATGCAATAGATGCCTAATTCTTTATGATGCTTCTTACCATTTTCTACCTCTACTGTGGCATCCTGTTTTTCTACACATCAAATAACATACAAATAATGATGGTTCTTCCCATGTAGCAGTTGAACCTTGACCTGGCTGCTAATACGACAACTTTCTTTTTGAAAGAGATTTGGGGTTTGGTCATGTGAGAGGATCTATGGGATATGCAACATATGGAATTCTATCATCTGCTTTTACTCGGGCAGAGCTCCCAGTGGTTCAGGCTGGGCTGCCGGCTTTGCCTGGGATTAGAGAAGTTCAAAGGCTTTAAAGGGCAGGCCCAGGTATTGCACAGCCCCCAGGACCGTATCTAGCCTGCAAAGTGAATTGTCTGCTTTTGGCCTGGTGCCTTCCTGGGTCGGCTGGTCAGTGAGGAGCTGTGACACCTGCCCTGATGATTTCTTGGCTCGGCTTCTGCGTAATGGTTTTAGTTCCCAAAACCGTTCATCTAGTGGGGACTGAAAGTGGACAGGGAGAGAGAGGAGACACAAACCCGTAGAAGAGGAAAAAAAAGTAATCAATAATTAAGCTTAAAACACAGCTTCAGCTTTTGGTTTAATATTGTGTCCCTGCATCCCTTTCTGTGACGAGTCGGTGCAGAAGGTTGATGGCGTGGGAGCTCCTTGTTCAACAGCTCTGTCCCTCTCGGCTGCGGTGCTGTGGTCTCCTTCAGGTCAGAGCTACCATGTAGCTCAGCCCTGGTAGGACACGGGGCTCTCTTTGCACCATCCATTGAGGTCTACGACGGAGGGGAACAACTGGACCATTGGTTGGCATTATGCCTGAAAGTGTAAATCCTGCTTTTTTGTAAAATAGCCTTTACTTTTGAGGTGGCTACTTTAGATGCCAAGATTCATTGAAAAGTTGGCCAGTTATCAACTGCTTGCTCTTCAGAGAGTGTTATTAACGCCCAGCCCCTTGAGAAGACCAAGTGCATAAAGCATCAACCAGAAATTAAAGGTCACCCCTGGAGGACGTGGGGGGCAATAGCTAATTCTTTGCCGTGTTTATTCACCAACGACAACTGGAGTGGGTGCTCCTGCCTTCAAATGGGGGGCAATAATTCTGCCATCTGTGTCCCCGTTGTGCGTTCTGGGATTTTCTCTTTCGACAGCGGTTTTGTTCCGTAGCCTCTGTCCCGAGCTCAAACATCCCAACGGGCAACGTCACAGCTTTCTGCACCGAGCCGCTCCGGTCACAAAAGCACGTCAGTGATCAGAAGTATCACGGGAGGAGAGAGGAGGATGGAGAGAAACGTAAGTAACCTCAGCAAAAGTAGGGCAGTAACAAGAAAAAGGGTAACTATGGGAAACCAGAAAAGAAAATAGAAAAGAACACAGAGGAGGATTAAGAGGAAACTGAGCAACAGGAACAGCACTAAGAAAGTGAGGAGAAGCAGGAGAGGGAAGAAGAGGAGGAGGAACAGGACAGAGTAAGAGATAAGGGGGAGCATGGATCAAGCGAAAAACAAGTGGTCCTGAAAAACCAGTCTGAGCTCTAATTCCTGTTACACCAGACGTTCTCTCTTCAGGCTCAAGGTGAGGAGGTTAGTATATAAATAATTTGTTTGGATGTCTCAGGAGCGGAGGATGAGAAGAGTAGGAGCTGGGGTAGAGTCTTCTCGAGTGGTCTCTACTTTTAATCTTTTGTACCCAAAAGCAGGGTCACGCTAGCCCTCTGAATTCAGGAAGACAATAGATGGGACCACAGCCCAAAGCACCATCTACTTCTTTTTTTTCTCTTTAGCTTCGACTTTAAGGATCTCTCCTTCTCCTGCTCTGGGGGATGGAGACATACTGATGATCAGAGACTCGTTAGAGGTTCCTCTGTGCATAACTGCAGGTGGTTTAGGCTTGGCATCTGCTTCTGGCCCTTCCTTTTGCGCAGGGGGTGCAGATGAGGCCGCGGGCTCCGCAGGTTTCTTCTCTGCTTCAGGCTTCTTCTCTTCTTCAGCTTGAGTTTCCTAGAAACAAGAAGTTAAACGTTCTCCCATGCTGCAAAAGGAACTCAGGAAGTTCTATTCTGTATACGCGGTGGAAAGGCACAGTGTGGACACTGATTAAAGGTACGCAACGTATGTAAATTTGGAATCGGATGCTGAAAATCAGTTCCTCAATGAAAAATGCCATTTCAGCATCAGAATGTCGACATAAAACCTAGGAAAGCTTGTGGCTAGGGATGGTATCTGCTTCTTAATACAAGGGGATGAAACGGGCACGTTTTGGGGCACACAACCCTTAGGTCTTGCCTCCCTCCACGTGCTCACACTAGCACAGAAGGAAAACATGTTACGTAGATCTCGACATATTGCCCAGGGTCCCAGTGCCTTGGCCAAGCCTATTTGCTGGGAAGTTCACAAATGCACATTTAAATTGAGCAATGTTTCTGCTCCAATCATAGCGTTGCGGTCATTTGTGTAACCAAAGTTCTTTATTTTACTTTAAAAAATAAATAAAACCACTGCCAGTTCAGCTATAAAGACAAAAAAGAATTCTGCCACCTTTGGGTAAATATATAGAACTGAGCAGGTTCTTATTAACATTAACAGTTCTCAGAACAGAGTATAATGTGGGAATTATTTTTCATCAGCTAAAATAACAGTTTTCTCCTAAGTTCATTATCTGAGAGATTTAATGAGTTTTAGCTGTGTGGACTAAACTTTAAATTTTTGTCTTCAGGATTTGTGATAACCGAAGATCTGAGGTTGAACATGGAAAGTTCACCATGGACTTAAGTCAGCTGGATCAGATGGCTGTGTCAGGACCTTTCTGTATTTACTGCTGTTTACGTAAAATTAGAAGATAAGATGCCCTTTGTGAAGTCTATTTTCTACTTAGCTTTCTTTCAGGATTTTTGTTTGCTTGCTTTTTTATCCTTGTTTTTTTTTCTTTGCTTTTGTTTTCTCTGCTCTGCAGAGAGTCCAGCTCCAGGAAGATCTGGGCCAAGTTTTAGAATTAGTGTTTACAGAGATGAGGCAGAGTGATTGTATCTCAACTACCGGCAGTTTTTGCTGTTGACTGCAGTAAGGCTACATTGTCACCTTCTCTGTTTGCCCAGACCCTCCCAGTGTCTTTCCTGTTCCCCTCTTCAGCTCTGGGAATTACCTATTCCATTTTCTGTGGCCATTACCTGAATGTCTTGTTCTCTCTTCAGCTGTATGAGCTTAGCGAGGCCGCCTTTGCCTTTATCTCCAAGCATCAGTTTAAACAATTTTGGAGTTTCCTGTTTCTGCCCAAACAGACCGGCCAAGCCCCGTGGTTGTTGTACTGGTGGTCCTGGAGCAGGTTTCCCCTTCTCCTTCAGCAGCACCCTGGAGAACAGGAGGAAGGAGAACGCGCGTCAGTGCTGGGAAACTGAACAAAGTTCCTGCAAAGCTAAAACGTCGCATTCATGGATGAAAATCCAGCAACTTTTCCAGTGATTTTTCTTTTCTCCCAGCAACAGCAAAGCTGGCAAAGGTAAGGGTTTTAGCCTGGGCTTTGGTAGAGTTGGAGGCTACTGTTCTAATCTGGAGTTAGAATCATAGAACCATTTAGGTGGAAAGCAGGTTTAAGATCATAGAGTCCAACCATAAAGCTAGCACTGCCCACCACTAAACCATGTCCCTCAGCACCACATCTACACGTCTTTCAGATACCTCCAGGGATGGCAGCTCAACCACTTCTCTGGGCAGCCCGTTCCAATGTTTGATAACTCTTTCAGTGAAGAAATTTTCCCTAATATCCACTCTAAACCTCCCCTGGTGCCATTTCCTCTTGTTCTATTGCCTGTGACTTGGGAGAAGAGACCGACCCCCCTGGCTACACCCTCCTTGCAGGGAGTTGTAGAGAGAACAAAGGTCTCTCCTCAGCCTCCTTTTCTCCAGGCTGAACAACCCTAGTTCCTTCAACAGCTCCTCCTAGGATTTGTTCTCCAGACCCCTCACCAGCTTTGTTGCTCTTCTCTGGACCCACTCCAGAACCTCAGTGTCTTTTGAACCTCATCCCATTGCCCTCGGCCCATCCATCCAGCCTGTCCAGATCCCTCTGTAGATCCTTCCTACCCTCAAGCAGATCAGCACTCCTGCCCAACTTGGTGTCCTCTGCAAACTTATTGAGGGTGCAGTCGATGCCCTCGTCCGGTTTGTTGATAAAGTTATTAAACAGAATTAGCCCCAACACTGAGCCCTGGGGAACACCACGTGTGACTGGCCACCACCTGGATTTAACTCCATCCACCACAACTCTTTGGGCCCAGCCAGTTTTTCACCCAGCAGAGTACACCTCTCCAAGCCACGAGCAGCCAATTGTTTACCTGTATCCTGGAGAACAAACAGGTGCAGGCTCAAAGTAAGGTGTCACAAAGCAGATGAGAGCTTTATAAGGTGAGAAGTAGTGTGGAGGGGGACGGATGCCTCAGACCTAAGGTGGAAGTCTCTTACCTGGCCTTCTGGATGGAAATTCCGAGAGCATTTAGTGCTCAATTTGGAGTCCAGCTGATGCTTGTGGAAGTAATACTTTACCAAACTAACTCAGCATGGCTCATCTCTCATAGGTCAGGTTAGACAGTGGTACTTATTTTTGGTCTTCTTCAGTAGGAGACGATACCCCAGAGGTATAAAAAGTCCTGCCAATCATGCGGCAGACTAGATTTTCACACCCTTCCATAGCTCTACTGATTTGCAACCATAACAAGAATAAGTGCGAATGAATGACGAGGGAAAGACTAGGTGACAGTTCCAAGACAGATGGAAGCAGTGAAACGCAGAGGGTTCCCATACTGCCCGTTTCCGTTAAGTCACTCGACAGTTCTCAAGGCAACTTTTATATCCTTGCAAAAGCCCTGACTCAAGGCTTTTCATGAATGAGTACAACACTTGCAGACTGACGTTCAGCAAGTTCCATAATATTATCATTTTCTCCAGTGTTTTGTCTTTTGTAATTTTGGGAATTTCAAAAGTGAAGATTTAACATTTTTAAGTTTTATTTCCATTAATTTAGAAGTGCACTTCAGCAGCTTCCATGGGTTTAGCATGTAAAGACCATATAGTGACTCTCAGGCATGTGATATATGAACAATTTTCTTGCTTGAATAACTCCTCTGAGTTTATTTCAAGGAATCCTTTAAAGGTGTAGGATGACCAGTGCTAGAGGACATTTAACACAGGACAAGTCCTCTAGCAGAGGACTCTAACATAAACCTTCCAGGGCAGAGCAACTGATAACTCGACTCCAAAACTGAACATAAGTGCAATCTTTATCAAAATGGTGCTAAAATCACCTGTTGCTGCTTTGTTTTTCTAGAGACGTGGCTGACCGTGCATAGGACATGGGAGTTTTGGAAGAACTAGTGGTTGCCTAGACAGGTGAGCAGAACACATGGCCTCCAGCACAGGGCAGGTACTGTGTATCTTCAAAATGAAACAGGATATCCTGTAGGTAGTTTGATATCTAGAGAGGGCTTTGGGCTCAAATGGGAGTGCAGGTAAGAAGGACAGATGATTATTAAGCTCCTGCAGTTGAGAAAGGCTCTCTGGAGGAAGCAGAATTGAACAGCTTGGCAGGATATGCTTAGGGTGGGCAAGAAAGCAGAAGAAGGTAGTGCGGGACAGAAAGATGGGTATAACAACTAACCATGGTCATGCAACTCTTCAGAAAGAAGCTGAAGAGCAGACAGGTAGGGTGAATGCTGGGGACCACCAGTCAGTGGATTTGTTCCACCTTTCAACCTGTTGATGCTGGTTTTGAAAAGTGGGCAATCAGCCCATCCTGTGTCTGGGTTCCTTGTTCCTCAGGGCCAGGATGATTCTCAAAATGCTGTCACTTGATAACCAGGGCTGTTGAAACAAGCTGAGTGCAACCATCTGCTAGCACTTCCACTAAAGAAAATGTCACTCCTGTGCTATGTTTAGTCTTTGCTGGTGGAATTTCAAGTCTGGGAGCAACCTTCCAACCTTTGGTACCAATGCAAGGCAAGAGTGCTGAAGTATACTACTGACAACAAACTGTTTCATGTATTTGAACCTTTTGCAAGGTAGTAAGGTACTCATTTTGTCATAATTTTATGACAAACTCTGCCCATATTTTTCCCTTTAAAAGCTAGGGAAACGGTGATCCTACCAAGGTACAGCCAAAGCCAGAGGAAAAGAAGTTTGGGCTTGAAATCCCCTTTTAGAATCCCTCTAAACAAAATACACACCTCTCAGATCTGTGTACGTCCATCTTGTCAGGCCTTACTTCAAATCCAGTCCTAACCACAGCCTGACATTTTGGATGTGGGTGCACTGAAGCCTGTCTCTGTAGAATTAACTGCAGGTGTTTGGTGGCGTCTTTGGAAACCTAATCCTTAACTGACATCCGTCCTGCAGTTTCTTTCTTGACTACGTAAGGAGTCCTGATGATACACATCTCTGTCTCCTTCGGTGCCATGGAGAAAGGAACTACATTGAGGGCTTCGTTCTACTTAAAATATTTCCACAAACCTTGGGATCCCTGCCAAGGCCACGGCTTCCACTGAATACTACTGGGTACATCTGACCTCTAAAAGCCAACGCGTTTACATCTGTTACTCTTCCGAGAGAGGAACACAAGCTGGTCCAGAAGCTACAACTGTCCATTCTGCAGCTAAATGATGTGATTTAAAAACCATTATCAGGACGTACTTTGCTTTCTTCATAAGAAGTTTTTCTGAGTCAGGATAGTGCACCAAGATTTCGTTGAGTGTTTTCTTGTCCAAAATGAAAAGGTTGGCAAACCCATGAGCCACCACATTGGCAGTCCTTCGATTTCCTCCACCTGCAGCTAATAGGCTGGAATGAAAATAAACATCGTTAGTCACATCGTTACTTGCCCTAATGAGGAATCTCTTTGCTGGTGGTTCTCAAAGTCATCGTGAAGCTCAGTTACGTACCCAACTGTTCTACCTGATGGTCTGCAAAGGCCCTTTGCAGTTGGGATTATAAATAACTTCTTGCCTCAGGCAGCCAAATTGTCACTGCTGCTCAGGAGTATGTAGATGCTAAGGACTGTGAAAGGTCTGGCTGGATAAAGACATTTCTCCCAAGAGACACAAGGACTGCGTTTGTCTTAGTCCTCATGTGAACTTGGCATTTCCTCCATTTTACTGTTGAAAATTATTTGCATCGGAAGCAGAGCAGCACAAGTCCCTTATTATTGAAAAAAATATTTACAGTGAATGAATGGTTCTCCCAAGAAATTGAATTTTCCCAAGTGAATAACTTCTGTAGGACTCTGGTTTTCAGTTTTCTCACATGCCACATCTCATGTTTGAGTGTTGGCAAGTTGAACGATACGGATTAGGAAGGTCTTTCAAGCTGACAGTTACAAAGGTGTCTGCCAGAAAAAGAAGGCTGTTTTGTTTTGAAAGTAAGGCATTAGACAAGTTTAGCAGCAGCAGTTGGCTGTGGGAAGGATACCCACAGAAAAATTAGATGTTGTACAAAGAAAAATTAGATGTTGTACAAATAAAAATTAAATTGTTCATCTTTCTTTAAGAGAAGTTGCATTTTGTTCTTAGTACTAAAATTGCTTTATCACTGTATTCAAGGAGATTCACCCTAGAAATTTATCCCATAAATATTTGCCAGTGAGTTAATATTTTTAGAGAATATTTAGTAATCTCTCAATTTAGAAGGTATTAACAAAGGATATTCTGGAACCCATAAAACATGAATTAATATGACTCCAAAATATTTATCAGAGATGTATAAAAATTTGTTTTAGTATTAAATATAAATATTGAACATATTTATAAATATTAGATCACACAGATAAAATATTATATTTGATTTATAAAGGATAGTATAAGACCTATGCAACTGTGAGTGCAAGGCTGTTTTTTACAGACACACAGAGTGTTTTTCTGCAGCCCATCCCAAGGCAGCACTCATGAGACACGTGAGCTCAAGCTGAAAATGCGGTATATCGTCTTCTTTTTAAACAATTCTCTACAATTCCTCAGATACAATAAAACTATTTGCACAGTGAGAAAATCAGCCAAAGAGAATCGCAAACGGCGTTTGAGTTCTGATGAATCACTTCTCAACAAGTCATTGAACAATCATTCTCAGGCTCTCCTAAGAGAGAGCTCATTTTACCAAGGCAGACTAGGACTAACGAGATCAGCTTTTTCATACCGGTGATGATACGAGGTGAATTTTACAACGAAGGCAGTCCTTGCTCAAACGGGATGACTAAGGACAGCATTGTGGACTTCATGATTGAATCAGTTTTGACTGGTGTGCTAAGAGTTACAGGATAGACCGATTATTTTTTTTAAAATTAACTACATTTGCCTTGCAGTGGTTCTTGATGCTGTAATATCTATATTAATAAAGAAATTAGCTTCTTTTTTTCCCCTTTCATTTTTATTCCAGTTGTTAGCCTGACATGCTGTAATACTAGTATGGGATGGTAAGGGCTGGAGCACCTCTGCTGTGAGGACAGGCTGAGAGAGCTGGGGTTGTTCAGCCTGGAGAAGAGAAGGCTCCGGGGAGACCTTATAGCAGCCTTCCAGTACCTAAAGGGGCTACAGGAGAGCTGGGGAGGGACTCTTTGTCAGGAAGTGCAGTGACAGGACAAGGGGTAATGGTTTTAAATTGGAAGAGGGGAGATTTAGATGAGATATCAGGAAGAAATTCTTTGCTGTGAGGGTGGTGAGACACTGGCCCAGGTTGCCCAGAGAAGCTGTGGCTGCCCCATCCCTGGAGGGGTTCAAGACCAGGCTGGACGGGGCTTGGAGCAACCTGGTCTGGTGGGAGGTGTCCCTGCCCAGGGCAGGGGGGTTGGAACTAGATGATCATTAGAGTCCCTTCCAACTCCAACCACTCTATGGTAACTTTTGCATTTTTATGCTAACAAATTAATTTAGAGGTATAAAGTTGTCAAAGTGATGACTCGGCTTATCTTTTTTTTTTTCCCCACAGCTGATCTCTGTAGGAAGCTGCTGATCATTGAAATTGGGAAATCCATCCAGGGAATGGTGTGCATATCAGCTGAACACACAGGGTTGTGGTGGCAGCTCAGCTCAGCTCAGCACCTCCGGGCGTACGGGGAGAACCGGTGAAGTCAGGAAAGGGAAACGGGTCTGGACCTTGCTTCTGAGCAGGATGTCAAACACCAAAGGGCAGAGCTCATTGAAAAGCAGCAGCTGCCACTTCGTGAGAAATCCTGGGCCAAAGTGGAAAGTGTAATCTTTCCCAAAGCTCAATGCTCCATTTAGTTTTGATTTTTTTTAAAATAAAATTTAAAGTTACAAAGCAGCTGAAAGGCTAAAGCTGAGACCAAACATTTAGAGATCTTCCTGTCAAAAATTTACATATAAAGGAGAAACGTTTCCAGTTTTTCAGAATTACCATTTTCTGCTAGGAAATTGTTCTAGTGAAGTAGCAGTAAATGGATGAATGGGGACATCTGGCTTAAAGTGTAAATTTCTCTGGGCTAATGAAGTGTTGCGTTACAGCTGAATTTCTCTTTCTCAATTGTCTGTGCAGGCAGGCTCTCATTAAGGCACCAATCTGTTTGCCTCTGATTCTGAGATTACTTCGCTTCCCCAAACTGATATTATCTATACAGACAAGTGGAAATGAGGGTAAGATGTTAATTGGAAGGCAACTCCTATTATTTAATCTGTTTCTGTAATAATTTTCAGGGATGAAATTGGCAAAGGACTTGCTTGAACATTTGTCTCTCGTTGGCCTTCTAGTGTAATTCCGGGGAATTATTTGAAGTAAACATTTTTTGTTTCCTTCAACTCTTTTGCCCTCAGAGACTTTTTAAGCATTGTTTACATACGTTTTGAACAGGGTGAGATTAAATAGCATTTTTCTTGCATATCATGTAGTTAAACCACTTGGAATGAAACTGACGGATTTATTTCAACAAATCTTGAATCAGAAGTTGGAAGGAAATCAGCCTGGCCTGTGTCAGGAACAGTGTGGTGAGTATAGAATCATAGAATCATAGAATCGTCTAGGTTGGAAGAGACCCTTGGGATCATCGAGTCCAACCATCTACCCTACTCTACAAAGTCCTCCCCTACACCATATCCCTCAGCACCACATCTAATCGTCTCTTAAACACATCCAGGGATGGTGACTCAACCCCCTCCCTGGGCAGCCTATTCCAATGCCCGACCACCCTTTCTGGGAAGAATTCTTTCCTAATGTTCAGTCTAAACCTACCCTGTTGGAGTTTGAAGCCATTTCCTCTCGTTCTGTCATTACCTGTGAGAAGAGACCAGCACCAACCTCTCTACAGTGTCCTTTCAAGTAGTTGTAGAGAGTGATGAGGTCTCCCCTCAGCCTCCTCTTCCTCATACTAAACAGTCCCAGCAGGACCCAGAGTAGGACCCAAGAGGTGATGGTCCCCCTGTACTGGGCACTGGTGAGGCCCCACCTCGAGGGCTGTGTCCAGTTTTGGGCTCCCTACCCTAAAAATGACATCAAGGTGCTGGAGCGGGTCCAGAGAAGAGCAGTGAAGCTGGCGAGGGGTCTGGAGAACAAGTCTTATGAGGAGCGGCTGAGGGAGCTGGGGGTGTTCAGCCTGGAGAAGAGGAGGCTGAGGGGAGACCTTATTGCTCTCTACAACTCCCTGAAAGGAGGTTGTATAGAGGTGGCGGTTGGTCTCTTCTGCCAAGTCACAGGCGACAGGACTAGAGGAAATGGCCTCAAGTTGCGCCAGGGGAGGTTCAGGCTGGATATTAGGAAAAATTTTTTCACCGAAAGGGTTATCAGACATTGGAATGGGCTGCCCAGGGAGGTGGTTGAGGCACCATCCCTGGAGGTGTTCAAAAGACCGGTTGATGTGGTGCTGGGAGACATGGTTTAGTGATGGTGTTGCTTTTTGTTTGGTGTGGGTGTTTATTTTTTGTCAGAATTAGGTTGACGGTTGGACAAGATGATCTTTAAGGTCCCTTCCAACCTAGAAGATTCTGTGATTCTGTGATAACCATGCTACGAATGCTGAGGGGAAAACCTGGATGTGCTAAATGGAGCAGTATTTCATCCATTAAAGAATATTTTGTTTTCATTTGCTTCTCCCATACAGCATTCAGAAGACCTTGACAAAACTCGTACAGACAGGTGCTATACAAACTCATTGTTTTCTAACACTTGGCCGCAAGGAAGAGGATAACTCTCTGCTGATGCACTTAGTGCTTCATGTCTTTGCTTTTCTTCAGTTTTGGAGATGTTATCACAGCCAGTTGCTGTGTATTTTCTCCTCAGGTTTGTCCTCTGCCTGCCATTTATGTGCAAATCATGTGTCAGAACAGGTATGCTGCCCCAGTAGGTCAACGATGAACAAAAAAAGACTGGAAGTGCAGAGTTAGAGCGTTCCTGAGGGTTTTACTGGCCATACTGGTAATTATGTGAGGAGCAGCAAGTACTGGGAAACGAATCTTTAAAGGCTGTTGTGTAGTTCTCACATGGAAACGAGCGCTCACCTGTATTAGATCAAAAGTTTGAAAATCCTTGCCTTATTTTTAAACCAAGTATTATCATTTCTCAGTTTAGAAAAATCCAAGTCCTCACTGCAAAGGCAAGACTAATAATTGAAACTTCTGTGTGTGTTACACATCTGGGCTGCTGTAGTTTTTCCTTTAATCTTTTCAGTATCCAGCCCTTACTGAAAGCTAGTGCATGCTCAGCCTTTCCACATAGCTTACAATACAGCATTTTGTTATTTTTTTTGTGAGGCTTTGCTCAGGTATTATCTTGTCACGCAGAGAAATATGTTTCAAATCACCTTCTCTCAAAGAACTGATATAATTTCACTTTCCCACTCAATGAAAAAAGTCTGTATCTCTGGGTTATATCAGGTGTTCTCCTCTTGAGGTCCAGGCATGTTCTCTATGCACAGCACTGGACAAAGGGGAATATTTCCCTTACCACAAAGGGGGACACAAGTGAAAGATAAATGTAAACCTGGCACAGAGCTGATTACTGCTTTTCAAAAGGCAGATTAAAGCTACCAGCAAGAGGATTAACCATAACAGGAAGGCAGCTGGAAGAAATCAAGAATCCAGTTTATCACATGCAGCAGCCCATGTATTTTATTACTTTCCCCCCGGCCAACCTCAGCAGGGGATGCAGCGCTTAAAATCTAGCACTTGTTGTCTAATTGGGGAACATAACACAGAAGAATTACTGGATTTGGCATAGCAACCACATGGAGAATATAAAAAACATTTATAACTACCTGAGAAAAATTTTCTCGTGCAGACAAGCTCACACCCCAAAATCTGGTCTGTCAGCCTTTTTCTTGTTTTGTATGCTCTTAAAAAAATACATTTTCAAATACGGAAGCCTGATTTTTGGCAACTTAATCCCTGCTTCACCTCCTAAATGAACCCATATTTTAGATTTTTTGTCTGCTTTGTTGGAAATTATTTGTAATTTCTACCACCTGCTGTCTAAGGGCACCTGCACTTACTATACAGGCAAGAAAATGCATTTTCTCCTGCTATATTGCAGACCCTAGAACAGGAAGATGTGTTAAATCCTTCAAGTGCAGAAAGGGAAATCGTGTATTTCTGTGTACATTGCCCAAAACACTTGCTGGATTAGTCTCTGATGCTTCACTTCAATTTTCCTTTGCTGACCCGCATCTCCGCGCTCGGTGCCCTCTTAGTTGATCCTACCAACTTCCTAGCCTCCCGTGGTAGCTGTCGTGCCACAGAGAAATTAAACAACCATGGATTATTTGATCAGTTCTAAAGAACGTGTTAAAAATAGCAATGGACCTACCTGATCTCCCCAAATACAGCTCCTGCTCGGAGTGTAACCAGGACTTTGGTACCATCAGGGCCTCCAAGGACTTGAACTTCCCCCTGTTTGATGATGTACATCTCTCTGCCAATCTCTCCCTGGGGACACAAATATGTGAAGATTTCATGTTTTAGCAGGGCAGTGGGTTTTTGTCAGAATAACCTGATAAACTCTTCTTTAAATATCTTTCCCCTTTCTTATAGCCAAGTTTGCCAGCATACGGAGAAATAAAAGTTTTTGCTACTTTTCCTAGTGCTGAGCACAAGTGCAAGGACTGACTTTGGCAGATATAATTATGACATGGGACAGTAATTGAACAGGAGTAAAACTATCCAGGCCAGCTTGGAAAAAGAAGACCAGATAATAAGTGGGATTTTAGGTGTCGTTTCCATCAACTCTTCTGGTGGAAACTAAAGTACTTCAGCAGCATATTTAATAAAAAGGAAGTGCAAAAAAGCCCATGCTTCATGGTCTAAAAAGCTTCCGTTTTTACACTATTATTTCTAGTCATCACTTACCTAACTTAAAAGGCAAATAAGAATAAACAATCACTGAAAACTTTGTCTACTTTTCTGGAAGTCACTGGGTGGTTTAAGAGATTATTAATTTATTTATCTTCTTCCACAGAATCTACTAGGATTCAAAGCGTGACATCAGTGTATACAATAAAAAGCAGGCAAACTGGAGTAATATAATGGATTTCACAAACATGACCTGAACAGTCCTCACAACATCTCAATAAAACAGGCAGATAAATATTTTTCCATTTGTGCCTCTGGAGCAACTGAGGCAAAGCAGCAATTTAATTTTTAAAGTGAAAAGGCAACTGCAACAAAGCCAAAAATGAAGGGCTTGCACTTCCTCTCCCTTCACTTGCGCCCTCGAGCCTGCGCGTTGGAGCCTCCTCGGTGAAGTGTGATGGGGCTAACGTACACCCAAGGAGGACACAGTCCAACAGGGGTTTATTCCCTACTACATGTTAAAGCATTAACAGGGCTACTATGGTTGTTGGAGACATAGTAGATCCATAGAAGGGAAAGGCCTTTTAGCCATGAATCAAGCTGTAATAAATGGATACTTCCATTTCTCATCATCCATCCTTCTTGAGAAGTGTTTGCATCTGACTTTAGTATCAAGACCTTCAATCTGTTACTGTCATTTGCTCTCTCTGTTGTGGTGGAGTCTCAGCCACAGTCTGAGATCCCTTCACGTTGTCCACTGAACAAGCAAACAAATGATTCTTCCACCCTTCCTAGCCAACAGTAATTCTGGGTTTGATCTTTGAAGGGACACACCTGATCCTTTGGTGCATTCTCAAATGTTTAACTTCCTGCACTGTGGAGTCAGTGGGACTAACTCAGCATTTGGGAAGAGGAGCAGATGCTTAACTCTTGGAGGAAGCAGGACCTTAGTGAACGTACAGGACCAGACAAGTTAAGGGGTTCCGATGGCCACTCCTGAGTGTGGTATGAACTGTGGGTCAATCACCAGACCAGTAACAGTACTGAGACTTCACCCTCCCCATGCTTTAATTACATTCAACACCTGCCTATAAGTACCTTTACGTGCCTTCTGAAAAGACATTTGGGTTCAGCTGGTCAGAAGCTGAGCTATCTACCTGTGTTGCTGTAAGGCCATGTTCGAGCCAAAATGCTAAGAGAAGACAGGGTTCTTTGCCAGGGGACAGTGTGATAGCACTCATCTGGAAGTCTGGAGGTGGCTCAAAGCTGTGAGTGAAGGCAGAGCAAGGTCAGCTCCTGCTGTAAGGAGGGGTATGGGGTGCAGTGTATTTTCTCCATTCTTTGATAATTCCACTTAGGAGTTTCTGAGTACACAAATGAAGCGCATGCAAAGCATCACAGATTGAGATCTGTAGGCTAGGTTTGCATGTAGATATGTATCAAAAATTAAACTTGCTCCATTTTAAATATTAAAACTTCATCCTGTATCATTAGATAAGCCATATTTACATTAAGCACCTTTCCCATATTACCATAATTTTATGTTTGATAATATAAGTAATAAAACCCATATTGTCCTAGGTTGAAACTTTGAGAGCACTTTTGTTATTATTACAGAGTACCTTAATTACTTTCATGCTATCTAATTCACTCAGGATTAATTTTATTTAAAGGACACTGTTGACCAATATCTGAACTCTTTTTCTAAAACACATACCATAATTATTCTTTGAAAGAGAAAACAGTGCTCACCTTTTTGCAGACAAAGTCACCAGGTAAATACACAATGGATTTCAACCTTAGCAGCATGTCATATATCATCTGGGTATCGCACCCCTGTTAAAACAGTTAGAATTGGTTGCTCTATTAATTCAGTTATTCTTAATCACAAGTGATTATCAGTGCTTACGCTGGGCAGCAAAACCCAACAAGACATACATGATCCAGGGATTTCTAAGTGGAATGCAAATCCAAAACATCATAAAGATCAGTTTTTAGAGCAGAGGAAAGACTGAAAAATTGTCATTTCAGATACTTATAAAGTTCCCTTTGATTGAACATCTCTTTGCTTTTTGAGAAGTAAGCTTCTCCACATCTAAATTTGCTGTGGAAGCTCTGTTAGTGCTAAGTTCATAGCTTTATGGGTAAAAACAAATTAGTGTATGTCAAGACTACTTCTAAAAATGCAGTGTCTCCTTGGTTTTGTTGTCAAAAATCCAGTCTTAAGTACCCCAGTTAAATTGTGTCTCTGGAAAATTGTCCTGATGACAAAGAGAAAGCTCCTTTGCACAAAATGTTACTAAAAAGTAGCATTCACTGCATCAAAGTTACGTTGACGGAACACCCAGCACTAGTGATCCCCCAGGCAGCGGTGGGCAGGATACAGCAAGGCAAGGTGGACCGTATTAAAAAATACATTCTTCTATGTCTGACTCTTGAGATTAGTTCTATTCTGAAATCACTCAGAGTCCGACAAACATCAACTTTAATATATCGATACAAAAGGTCTGTGTCTTAATCTCATTTTCCTTTTTTTTTTTTTTTAATTTCTGCTTTGACACAAAAATTTCAAAGGCAGGCACTTGGCTTCGTCCTGACACGTCTCCATTGCCTGAAATATTTCTTAGGCTTATTTTGCCTTGCATATTAACAAACGTGTTCCTAAGTGTTGAAAGATGCACAGTACAAAGGTTTGTGTCTCAGGAATACCACACATTTCTGCAGTCTCCTGTGAAACTACTTGCTTTGAATAAGTCGACTTTGTTGACGATGGCAAAGTTCACATCAATCGCAATGGCTAATTGCATTTTGGTTGGCATCTGCTCCAGTAATTCTGATTCGTCTGTAAAAGACAAAAAAAAAAAACAAAAAGCAAAATCTGTTAGAAAATATAAAGGAAGAATGAAAGACTGTCCATAAAAATGAACACTGTACAGAAAAATAACTTAATGCAGCTATTCTAGGATTTATGATTTCAAAGGAGGAAGCTGCTAATATACTTTTGTCTTTTAAGTTACATAGTTATAGTAACTATATATATATAAATAACTATAGTCTATAGTTATAACTAGAACATCATATAAGTTAATAGAATTTATGAAGCAGCAAGCATCATATTGCTTTTTCTTTTCTAAAGTAAAGAGGTTTTTCTTTTCTAAAGTAAAGCGAACACCCTCCTCTCACTTCTCCCAGGCAATTCAGAAAAGGAGAAATGTGACTGTCACCCTGTATGTGTAGCTACACACCCACTCCCACTTGGGGCTGCTACGTAACTGGAGTTGGAAAGCCTTACCCAGCATTCCCTGAGAGTCCCACGTGTATTCATACCAGGTCCGAACACGATTTTGGACAATTCTTGGAATAGAGTAAGTGTTCATATAGGAGACAGTGTTGTCCATACAGGAACGGTAGTAGTTCTGTCCTGCTGTAGCTGCTCCAATTACATCTCTCATCTGCAAACGGCAGTGGTTGTTACTACACATTTCAAGCAGAAACAGCCTCGATTTGAATATCTTGTCAACAACAGATAAAAAGAATAAAACACTTGTTTGCAAAATCGCTGATTAATTATACATTCAGCTGCATGTTTTGAATAGGGGCTTCATCCGCTTTTTCAGAAGCATGACAGATTTAATCTAGTTGTGTTGGAAAGTCTATAGTTATGATTTTTAAAGGAATAATTTGTGGGTTTCAGCTTACTCTTCTGTCTCCTATTTCTGGACACGGACGAAAAATACAGATAATGCTTCTCTTACAAACCCATAATAGAGCTGCTCTGCATTTGGTGTGCAAGGCAAGTCAGAAGTGAAGCAAACTGGGCTAAATGTCTCTAAGAACACCAGCTGGCACCAGGAGGATGAAGATCCTGCAACTGTATAAATAGTTAAAAGAATCTAGATCAGAACTAAAACTGTGCTTTGAGCTGAAAGGTGACCCTGAAGATTTTAGTGCAGGGACACCATTTAACATTCCTACACAAATGTCATTTTGGTTTGTGAAAATAGATGAGTTAATGTTCATAGATATTCCTTCTTCAAAAGCATAACTATCTAGGCATGTTTTTAGTCGAATGGTTTTGCAGTGGCCAAGGATTAATGTGCCGCTGGGCTGAATTCTGCTTTATATCACAGAGATGCAATTGACTGCAGTAGGAATGACAATTTTTAGGCAAGTGTGCTAAAGCAGGAGTAACTGGGTAATTTTAAGGGCTCTTTGTAAACAGGAATTTCAACAAACTGCAGTGAAGCTGTTTGTGTGTTAAGATTTAAGGTTTGAGTCTGCAAATGACTATTCTGGTTATAAAAATTAATCTGCAGAATCTACTTCAGGAATGGCGCTTTCATCGACAGTTCTCTCAATTTAGGAAAAAAATATAAACACACAAACTCTGAAGTTTAATCCAATATACTAGACTCCAATAGTTTTCCACAAGAAATATTTTCTACAAAATACTTTGTTTTATTTTTGGTAATTTTTGTTTGTGGATGAATTTAAAATCCTATAGGCAAGAGTCTGTTTCACGGTGGTTCTCTCTTCTTGCATTTCTGAACAGCCAGACATAGGTAGTTTTTCACTGTTTGATTGAACTTTTCAAATCCTGTATCCAAAATAAAAATTAAATTTCAGTTTTCAGCTTTATTTTTTCATAATAATTCTTCAAATAACAAGCATGTTCAAATCAAAGTCTGGAAGGATTTCTAGAGGAATCCGATAAGACATGGTCTTACGTAGGAACCACGGCATTTGTTTTTGTGTGGGCAAGGTGTTTAAAAACCTATGGATCTAAAGCCCAAGTTTAATAGTTACAAGCCAGAAATATTTCAGTTATATTCATCTGGAAATATAACTGATTTGCTGTGCTATGGGCTTTTTTTTTTTCCTGCTGCCCAAGGAGAACAAAGAAAAATAGAAACCAGTTAATTTTCAGGTTACCGAATATATTGTGATTTATGGAAGAGAGCAGGATTCTAGTTTGAAAAATATAATGGGATTTCCATTAACAGCATTCTATTGGCAGTAGTATCAAGCATGACATTCAATATGTTTTACATATTAATATCATACCTACAATTGCAATTTTTATAGAAGTTTAACAGTATAATGTGAACGTCGGGAACTGTCTCCTTGGCTATGAGGAAGAAAAAAGGAATTCTACGTCGTTTCGAGAATCATCCGTGTCCTGCAGAGTCTTGGCTTTAAATCAGCTTGTGTGCAATAGGGCTACAAAACTGGGAACTGATTAAACACATGTATTTGTTAGAGTAATAAGCATGGATGACAGTTAAATAGAGGGACATTCAGATGGAAGCTCAACTTTTTCCCAGAACTAAACACCATTAAATCGAATATATTATCACCACATTACAGTAATTTGACCGTATCGATTTTTTGATGTACCTGACCAATTAAGCTGGAGAAGACGAAGACACCCAGGAAAAAATTCAGCAGTTGAAAAACTATCTCAAACAGAGTTTGTGGTTCTGGAAGGCCACCAATGGTGATTAAAGTCCGCACCGCCCAGTAGTAACACCTCAGATACCTGTGGATACAGACAACACCTTTGTTATTGACTGTAGGTACTTGTGTGGTTGAAGTGAAGGGTATACCTGCTGGAACTGGAAGACCTCAGCACTTTTTATAAAGGGTTATGATTTCACAAACGATCCAGTTATGTAAATCACGTTGAGCTGAATGTTCTCACTGACAGCAAAATGAGAATATATGGGAAATGCAACAGTTACTTAGTGTTCTCCAGTAACTCTGTGCAGCATTACGGAAGACTTCAGTAATGAACTGCCAAGGTGGACGTAACACCATTACAAAGCTACCAGTGAAGATGCTCTGGTGTTAAAAGCAGTATAAATGTGTTAGAGACTTCCCAGAGTTTATCTGTAGCATAATGGATGCACACACGTCTGAAGGTCTCTTCCATGGCTTGATGACACAAGTGTGAAGCCTTATGATGGGCACAACAAATGCAATGTCATCCTTCCCATGTCCATTCATTTTCCTACCCCTTTACTCACACAGGTCTTCCTCCCATTCTGCTTCTGAGCACCCTTCATTGGCTCTGCCTCCTGGGTTATGTCAAACAGAAGTTCCGTGTTTCCACAAGCTGTGAGTTAATCCAGCATCTCCAAACCACTTTATTTACTGAGCATTGAAAGGTTGACTCCTGCATTAACTTCTCCTAGTGGCTGGCCTCCACCACCCCCCTTCTGTCACCTTCACAAACACTTTCGTGCCTTCTTCACTGCTTTCCTCATGCTTGGGAAGAGCTGCCCATCAATGGCTACAAAACCACCTTGTTAACACTCTTGAAGACTTTCCTCAGAACTCTCTTGATCTAAAAGCCAAATAACAGCAGTGAGTAATGATCAGCCACTAAGACCCTTCTTCAACGTGTGGCTTATACTGAGTCCTTCCCTGTATCCATCTGCTGTCTCTCACTTCTCATACCTGAATTGTGAGCTCGTTGGCCAAAGACCTCTTGTTTTTGTGCAGAGACCTCTTTGTACAGGCCTGTGCATGACAAAGCCTGATGCATTCAAGTGGTGTATTTCTATTGGTGTGATAACACAAATTTATGAAAACAGCAATGGACCTGGACAAAATGATTTTTTAATAATTTTTTGAGGATAGCCATGCTAACTCTTTTTTATCTATGTAAAGTGCCTTGGCATCTCTAAGCTTCTGCTTTAAATTTTGTTCTAGAACATGGCCCCACTAGTAATGCAGCATCCCCCACACAGTGCAGTGGTGATTAATTAGTTCAAATCATTGCCATGAATGTGCTATCATTTCCTTCTTTTCTGAGCTAAAGACTATTTGGTTTAGGAATATTTTTAAAGACCCCCCCCTTAGAATCTGACTGCCTAAGTCTCTGTACAATCAGACTTCAGCATCACTCATGATTAAGAGCGGAAGTTTGCTTTCTTTAATTGTACAATGAGACTTTCTATTATTTCATCTATGACTATTGTTTCTGAAGCAATGCAGATTCCTTCGATTTGCTGAATTTTATTGAGTTTCAAATAAAAAACCAAAACCAGAAGAACTACTTTTGGAGATGTTTGTTTTGAAATAGATAGTCTTGCATGCACCTTCTCATCCCTATCCTGAATCTGAGGCCACCACATCTTCTTGCAGACTTCAGGTGTATATTTTAATTTGGTTGCCTCCATTTTAAAACTCTTCTCTTATTAAGATATGAACTCCACTCCACTCCTGCTAATAAATGGTCCAATACAATTGGAGGGTCAGTTTTGTGTAAATATGAGAAAATAAACTCACAATAACAACCAATTCCAAGGATTTTTTTTTTTTAAATCACTGAAAAGTGCTTCCAAGTCTTTCACCTAAAATGTCAGGCTTTACCAAGCAATTGGTTTTTGCTTTTCATTATAAAGTCACTTTTTTTCTTAGTTGCAGATTAATGAAATGCAGTCACAAGGATCACTTTTATCATAGTTTTCTGATTTTAGATGTTAACAGCCAGAACTGGCTGTTTTCACTCAGTGCCCTTAAGTCAAAAGATTTGTTGAATATCTGCCATCATATAATTTTTCCTTGTTAGGGGTGCAAAAAATGAACAGCTGGATTACACCACTATAATATTTTCACTCAGGTTCAAAAAATACCCATCCCCTATGCAGGCTTCCAGCAAAGTATGTGTAAGTGGCAGCTTTCTCTTAGACTTCTGTAGCGTAAATCAATAGTAAGAAAAAGCCTCAGATCTGTCTTGGAAGAATTGAGGATTTAAGCATAAAATATTGTCCCTGGTCTGTCTGAGGGGAATTATCATATGAAGTGTATTAATACCGTATTCATTTGTCATCACTGAGAATTCTGTAGTGCTTGAAACATGCATAATTTATGAATATAAGAGTAAAGAAATTAACATTACTTCTGTGCTAGTTACTATAGAAAATGAAAGTAATTAACCAGCTCCCTCACCCCCAATGGCCTTGGATGCCAAGCTTGCCAAGTCCACCATCATAGACAATATAATCTTCATTCTGGGAATGTCTACAAAGGAGGAAAGCAGCTCCTCAAAGGAATTTAGGGGTCACGTTCTTCTTTGCTGTGTTGTGTATCCAAAATGTGTGAGGTTGTTTTCAGACCTGCCCACCCCTTTCTGAAGATGTAGTTAATACATTAAACTCTTGTGCAATTTTACTTCAAAAGAAACTTTCTACTGGCAAAGTGACATGATCCTCACTATCTCTTAAGCACAGGTTTTGTATTTTTTCCATTTACTCGCTGTATTGTTTTTCTTTTAATCGGAAATAAAAGTTACACAGTTGAAATGTAAAGCAGCTTTTTTTTTTTTTTTGCCTAAGAAGGGGAGAAATGAGGTTGTAAATTTTGTTTAAGGAAAGCCAGAAAAAAACAGACTTCTATTTCAACGGTGTTAGCAGCTCTGCTTCCTACTAGCTAGTGTCTGGAAACCATCATTGCTCACCACATGGCTTACTAGCCCGCTATAAAAATACTCTTGAAGCAAACAACACAAGACAAGACAGGGATTTTCCTTCTCTGTAACATGGAGAGTGTATTTATCCTTCAGGCAATTAAACTACTAGATTTTTCCCCTAAAATAAGTCCGAGGTAGGAAAACATTCTGCAAATAAGACACTTTGTAATACTCTACCAATAGAAATAGCTTTTCCATAAAAATCCATTTCAGAATGGATTAATGGAATAAAGTTCTTCCCTGGTTCTGCTTAATACAGGTAAATCAATCTTTGTGCATGTGGCTATCAGGTTTTAAGGCGATGGTCACACATTCATTTCAGCCCAGGGAAGAGTTATTTCAGGGGTGTGACATTTGATTTCTCTCCGATGACAGCCGGTTTAAATCAAGAGCTGGCCTTTATGAACTGGTCCTCTGATGACCTCCTTCTTGGTGTGCCTCACGCAGCAGACCCATTGCGAGTGCCGTGTAGGGCTGAGACCCACCAGACCCCATTTAAGATATCCCAGTCTGGGCAATGCATACCAAAGAAGTAGAGTTGCTCTCCACACACAGTGACCATTCCCTGGGACTTCCAGGTATCCACTAAGCCTGTGCCCAGAGCAGGATGGCAGCGAGCTACAGAGAAACATACGCAGGATGCAAATCCATGTCTCCATTAATAAATACGTGGGAGAATTTTGCAGAGTACTTGTGTATCACTGGCAAACAGGAGAAGAAATATACCATGAAGCAAAGTGGAATGATTTGGTTTGTGTTAATTAAATGCTGACTGGGGAAGGGGGGTGGGGGGGATTTTCCATGAGAATTTCATTTCCCTAGTTTTAGGGCAGTGATGGAAGAGACAGATAGTTCCCACGGGACAACTCATGACATTACATCCTTGCCTTGAATACTTTTCTAGAGGATGTATCCAGTTTCCTGAGGAATTAGGGAGGCCTACCTTTTCACAGACTCACAGAATCATCATGGTTGGAAGGGACCTCTGAGATCATTGAGTCCAACCACAAAAAAAAACCCCAAACCCCCCTCCCAAAAAAAACCCCCATCAAACCAACACCACACACACCACCCCACCACATCACACACACCCACACACCAACAATC
>JAHREE010000563.1:1807786-1859201 GCA_033628505.1 Tringa tobata
CCACAGGTACCTACCGAACGGCCTCTGCTCGCTTGGGAAGCCCTGGGCAGCTGCAGGTGGGAATGGCTGAGCTGCTCTGCAAGGTTTTCCAGAGATCTGCCTGCCAAACAGCTGGTGGCAGTAGGTCGTGGTACCCACCAGCCCCTCACACTGTGTTATTAGGGCCTCTTTTATTCGCTGGGCTGTGAGAAGTAGAGATTGACACGGATACTTGCTCTGTTTGGCAATTCAGTGGATCCTTTCTCGAGCACTAGAGCATGCCCTGAAGTGCCACGTCTACATGTTTCTTAAATCCCTCCAGGGATGGTGACTCCACCACCTCCCTGGGCAGGCCCTTCCAGTGCCTGACCACCCTCTCAGCAAAGTCATTCTTCCCAATATCTAATCTAAACCTCCCCTGCCCCAACTTCAGACCATTTCCTCTGCTCCTGTCATTATTCCCTTGGGAGAAGAGGCCAACCCCCACCTCTCTACACCCTCCTTTCAGGGAGCTGTAGAGGGCAATGAGGTCTCCCCTCAGCCTCCTCTTCTCCAAACTAAACACACCCAGATAGTTTTACTTGGATAGTTATATCAGGTTGTAAATAAACACATATAGTTCAAATTTTTCACTTAGCTATAATTAAGAAACCTTGTCAATATCCTGCCACCGTGGTTAGATAGGCTCTACACTATTGTGTTGCATGAGGGGTACCATCCTATTGCATTAGGAGAGACTGAGGTCTAGCTGCCTAATCACACCAAGCTCATGAGTGCAGTTTTGAAGCTGGAAACATCTTGTGTGACTAATTTGAGTGCATTTCAGTAGGGTAAAGCCAACCGTCTTTTGCATCTTTCAAGTCACAGGCTTTAATTGAAGGCTGCCACGCAAAAGATCTCAAATCTTTTAGACCAGCACTAACACTATAGAGTCCGGACACAAGCTGGAAAAGAATACAGCTAGCAGAAATTTGCAAAAAAGACCTACTTTGATAATTTTTCTTGTGGTTTGAATGCTGTGTACAGGTCTTTGTTGCGGCAGGGGAGGTTTAGATTAGATATCAGGAAGAATGACTTTCCTGAGAGGGTGGTCAGGCACTGGAACAGCCTGTCCAGGGAGGTGGTGGAGTCACTATCCCTGGAGGGATTTAAGAAAGGTGTAGACGTGGCACTTCAGGGCATGCTCTAGTGCCCAAGATTATTGGTTTGTGAGTGGTTGTGATGTGGTGGGGTGTTGTGTGTCTTGTTCATTTGGTGGTTGGGGTTTTTTTTGTCTGTTTTTTTTTGTTGTTTTTTTTTTTGTGGTTGGACTCGATGATCTCAGAGGTCCCTTCCAACCATGATGATTCTGTGATTCTGTGAAATTGAAGTTCACCATTTAGTATGCCCACCCAGAAACATATATATAACCAAATCAATAAGGGAAACTGTTGTCTGTGTATTCTTTTTAGCCTGGAAAGGGAAAAAAAAAAAAAAATCCTAAAAGTGTTGACATTTTTAGTAACTGGTTTTGGCCATAACTAGCAACATTTTATGGACACAACAGGGATCCTCCATAAAACATTCATGCCACTAAATCAGTGTCAGATCATTTGCTTTGGGTCAGTGCAATCTGAGACCACGAGAATTTTGATTTATTTGCCAAACTGCTTACTGTCAGTTTTTTTTCAATTAGCTAAGAAGTTATGTTTGTCTTATCTTCTTTCTGAATGTGCTCCCATTCTAAATGAGACCAATGGCACATTTTGCTTCAAATACTGGCAACGCTATGTGAAAGGAAATTACATCTGTGCTGCTGTGCCATAATACAAGTACTGCAGTTCTGGTTCCTTTTTCTGACAGATTTTTCCTGGATTGTTCTTCATTTCTGGTTTCCCAAGAAATGAATATACTTAGAACTACCTTGTCTCAAATGTTTAAATTCGCATGTTATCTCCAATAATTACTAACATTCACACAGTGCCTCTCTGTCAAAAATCCCCAAATATTTGACAATCAGACAATATGTAACGCCCGATTCCCTGAAGTTATGACCACCATACAGGAGGTGTTTGCTGTTAGTGGAATACCAAGCTATACTTTATGAAATGCAGCTCAACATGGGACACTCTCTGGGGTTCCATGTACATGGGACCATATAATTCACTATGAGGTAGATATTAAAGTCATACATTCACCAACCAACGGATATATTCTAAATATGCATTGCATTTCTACGTCTTAGTTTAATGCAGACCTGGATTTATCACTTTATCTTTATTGTTTATAAAAAATTCTGCCCTAAATCCCACGTGATTTCAGTGTGACATCATTTGAGAAGTGTTTCTGTCTTCTTGTAGAAAAGGTATCACAAAATATTAAAAAACCTGGCCATTGCCTCTGGGCAAAACTACATTGTGATCAAGCTAGCAAATAATTTCTACCAATTGTTTCCCTGGTGAAATGTAAAATATTCTTGTCTGTGAAAAACAGGAAGGCTTTCTTGCCTCTTCTCTAGGCTGTTCTGAAGAGGCATTAAAAACTTGACGATCAGTCTTCAAGTAAGCGCTCTACTTTCAGAGTTTTCGGGTTGCTCAGTCTTAGTTACCTTATTTTTTAATTATGAGGCAAGTATTCCCAAGAACAACATTAAGAAAAATAGCTATAATGGAAATTCGTTCTGCATTTTTCTTGTCAGATTTCTGGAGGCCTTGATCCTGCGAATAAATACCTGTGTATAACTTCACTTACAGAAGTGGTCCCGCTGAGCTCCACGAGCCTGCTTGTGTGTGCCTGGCTGTGGCACTCAAGCTGTGTTTTAGCGGTGCGCGGAAACTTCAGCCGTGCCATTTTTTTTGAGAGAGAACCCCAACTAGAAAAAGCCAATGCTGCTTGACACAAAGCGTGTTTTACTCTCAAAGGCTATCTTCTTACCCTTCCAGATAGTGACTTCACACCAAACTCATGAAGTCTGACGGAATTACAAGGAAGAGGAGCACGTCTCCAAGAGAAACATGAAAAGTTATTTAAAGGCTGATTTATGACAGCAGTAGTACATTATATGTGGTTTTTCGAAGAATGTAATTAATGAACAAATTGAGCTTCTGTGGCTTTAACTATATTATGGCCTTTGAAAGAAATGAACAGTCATACATCTGAACCTACTAGATACGTTTTTATATAACTACACACAAAATATATTATGACTTTGCTGTTTTCTCTTTCTTCCTCTCCATCATCTTAATGAATGTCCCTTCCTTGGCATCCAGCCTAGTGCTGTCACAAGGAGTTTGTGGAAAAGTGTGCCAGTATCCAGTCCTTCCCACTGGAGACACTCTGCCACATGCATGACCTTCTCAAAAGACCAGAGAAAGTGGGTGGAATTTTTTCAGATCAATCACCGTGGTTTTTAGAGGGACTGAAGTGCTGCATTTTAATAACACAATGCTGTGTGGCAGGAAAAAATCTGCGCCTCTTATTCCTTTGAGGGATTGTTCTGCGATCCTTCTAACAGTTCCCATGTGCATATGCAATCAGTAAGTTTAATTTATGACCCTTATTGCTTTCTAAATGTTTAATTAAGTTAGTGCTTAGCACTGACTCATAAACCTATAAAAGCTGGAAGTGGTAAACTGATTATTCACTGCACCTGCCGTCCAAATATGGGTTAGTGATGAAAGCTGCTAATGAGCAGTTACGGTGCTAAAAGTTTACTAGCCAAGCACTTGTAAATAAGGGCATACCCTGCAAGAAAAGGCACGGGGAAAGGACGGGGGTGCAGGAATGAATAAAATCAACAAAAATCTCTTGCAAGAGAAAAGGACTTACATGTTTCCTTTGCCATCGTACACCCATCTAGTGCTGCCGAGTCCTTCATAGTCTGAAGCCCAGTAATACACACACGCATTAATGTGCAACATAAACAGCAAGTATCCAGTTGTTCGAATCACCCTATAAAAGTCAACAGATTCCTGTGAAACAACTTACATCTTTCCTTCATTTTAATATGGAGCCTATTGCTTTTTTGGATCAACAGTGTTTGTATTAAGCATCCACTAAGTAGTTCCCCACTCTGTGAAAAAGTAACTGGCAGTTACCTGTCTCTCAAGTTTGTTCAAGGTCAAATAAATATCCTTCCTACAATATTTGACACAGGGTAATTTTCAAATTATGATTCCCTGACGACTTTATAATCCGCTTCTTTAACTGGCTATGAATATTTACAGAAAGGTGAAGCTGTATTAATGAGGCTAGAGGGTTAATACGTTTGCCAAACCCTGTTCGAGATAGGCTCTAAACTTGTGAACTAAAGCCAAGAAATGTCCAAGGTTAGAAATGAACTGCTTTACAAGAGCCGTGCTCGGAAGCCTCCAGCAGATCCACTAAATAGTATGATTTAGCAGATACAGCAAGAGTTATATCATTCCTAATCCCCGTTCTTATCCCTATGGCCAGTTCTTTGAAGAACACCTACGATGAACTACTTAAGCACCAAGCAGCTTTCTGTTTAATACAATAATGATCTCACTGTATATCCTCTGTTCAGTGCATGAGGATCAAAAGAAAGATCTCCTGGATTTAGCTCTCCATTCAAATATTCATACAGGCGAGGGATAAATAAGCAGGAAAAGCATAGGACCTACCCAAACACGGGGAGGCTGGTACATAATGAGTTTATCTGCTACAGCTAGATTTCAATGCATTTTGCAGTGCATAGTAACTGAGTGCATCGTTTTATGAAAATTTGTTAAGTTCTAACTAAGTTAGGTCTGTAAACTAAGTTAATGGGAGATAATATCGTCTGTATTTCCTTGCTGGTTCTTCAGGTGCCATTGCATGCCCTCTTTTGCCTTTCCATAGACATATTATGGAAAATAATTAATTTTAAAAGTTCCCAACATCCAAAAACAGTTTAAAAATATAAGAAAGACAGATGAAAATAATTCCTTTTAATGATACTAGAAATTTGAGATGATAGGGAGGCAGTGATTCAGAAACTGAAAAGCAATGTATTCATCTTGTATAAATTCAGAGAAGTCTTCTCTTGTACCAACAAGAATTTAAACAAAAAAACAAACCCACAACCACAACTAAAAACAAACCACAAAAGACTCTTCAATGAGTGAAAGGAGACGGCAATATAAGAATGAGCTTTGTGAAGGTCAGCATCTTCAAAATACTTTAGCAGAACTTTCAAGTTTACAAGTTTTGTCTTATTTTGCAGGTGTATGAAAATATAAAAGAGATGATGTTCCAACCTCTATTTCAAATTTAACTAGTTTCTAAATCTCATAAAATATCTCATTTGCAATGTATAAATACCAAGTCTATCATTTAAATGCAATAATCTCTGAAATAGAGTAAGATGGTAAACAACATTCTTATTTCTGCCACAGCAGCACACAGGAACAGTACATGCCCCAAAACTAGGACAGGGAACAAAATAATCTGTTGGCTGGAGCACTTTCCCTGTAAAGACAAGCAGATAGAGTTGGGGTTGTTCAGCCTGGATAGGAAGAAATTCTTTGCTGTGAGGGTGGTGAGGGTGGTTGCCCAGAGAAGCTGTGGCTGCCCCATCCCTGGAGGGGTTCAAGGCCAGGCTGGATGGGGCTTTGAGCAACCTGGTCTGGTGGGAGGTGTCCCTGCCCATGGCAGGGGGGTTAGAACTCAATGATCTTTGATGTCCCTTCCAACTCGAACCATTTTATGGTTCTATGATTCTACGAATTGCACAGAATAAACTTGGGCTGACAACCCTGACAGTACATAACAATAATGGTGACACAGTAGATGGGTTCATTGGGTCTTAGCAGCATCACTGACTGTTGATGGGCCTATGAAACTTGCCATAGACATGACCATGGATTACTTGAGTTGGATCCAAAATTCTGGTAGTAACTGGAGAAAGTGAGAACGTAGTGCAGCGGACAACAGTTATAGTTGCTGTTTGAGATCTGTGCTGAATTGATTCTCAGTCCAAGTTTAGTCAATGCAGTGGAGGGTCAAGTTTCTGTATATGCCAGGTTCATGGTGAGAGCATATTTGAAGAAAAATGTTGACACAGGCTTAAGCTCATGACTCTTTTTTAAGTACAAATAAACAGCTGCTGAGGATTTGGCACTGCTATTAGCAACCTAAAGAAACCATTCTTTAGGTCTTCGGCTAAAGAAACTTCTGACACTTCTGATCAGTTAAATTTTGACAGCAGCCTCAGTTTGGTGAACATTTTGCCTGAAACGGGCCAGCTGAACTGAGGTAGATTTCATATGTGAGTGAAGCTTTACGTTTATTATTTTAATGATTAAAATAAAACCAGATATTGTTAAAAAAAAATGTAAATTGAACGGTTAAGGCTGTATCATATTCTATCCAGTGCTTCACTGACAACTCATGAAATCAAATGAAATGCATTCTATGCGAAGCTTTGCATGCTACAAGAGTTAAATAAGCACATACCTGTATATGTATGCTTTGTCCAGAATAGCTTCCAAACGATCATTAAACTCAAAGAATGTGTTATGCTAAATGGAAAACAAATTAAAACAATCCAATCACTATTCTTAACCACACATCTTTTCCTAATAGTACTGACATTAGTTCACATACACATCTTGAAAACAATGGATTTTTCAGTAGTCTGACTTTCTTTAAACATTTAACCAAAAGGTGAACTGCAAAGCAAAGATGAAAATTGAGTTAAACACTGCTTTGGGTGTTGAATGTTCCATTAATCTGATTGTAGAAATAGCTTTGCTGTTTAGGTCAGACTGCTGCAGCTGAATGACTTCTGTTTCCTCAAAGATAAGTAGTTGCTTGGGCAGCTTTATCAGAGAGAATTACACGCATGAAAATCCCTTTTTATGCTTTCTGAAATTCCAGGAATTCTCAGTAAGTGATCATATGTATCAAAAACCTCATACTGGACAATTAGTAACAATTACTGCTATATCGAATTCCTCCTGTTAATTATTTGTAGTTTACCTTTAGTTATAGCCTTAAATATATGACTTAAATATGTGACTTAAAGAGTCACATATATTTTTTTTTCTTTGTATTTGTTCAGTACATATCTGTTTGCCTAATACGGGGTACTGTTTAACTTTTCATCCTTTCATAGTGTTTTGGTTATGATTTATGGAATTTTGAAGTTTTGTTGAAAACTGAAGAGTACCCTCATTTAATTCTCAGAGTAAAGTTGGAGAGTTCTTCTCTTCAACTTTCAATGAAAGCCAGTTCTTGGTCAACATAATGCTTGTATTTAGCCACAGAATGGTAAGGGACCACGGTACCAACTGGTAGGTACCATGAAATGCAGGGAGAGGGCTGTGGCCTAATCCCTTCTCAGCTCCTTCATTGCACAACACCAGATGTCTTTGGAATTGATAACGAAAGTGGGTTTATGATTGTTAAGTATGCTGGGTATGGTTTATGTTGTCCTTAAAATTCCCTCCTTTGCTTTTAAGTACCTGACATTACCAACAGATGAGGAAAACGCATTGGCATTAATTAGTGATCTTTGAAAACTAAATAGGTAATGGAGAATTTAGAATAATCTAATTTAAATAATGGAAACAAACCAGTGTTAATCACAAAACACCTTTCAAAAGCGGGAAATAATGAAGTCAGAAGAAAAATAAGAGAATAAGGGCTTCATTTGGCTAGATTATATCTTGTATTTTTTGTTGGTTTGTTTACTGATGTATTTTATGCTGAAGATATTTTCCAATTTCTAAATTTCATAATCCTACGTATTATATACAAATTTCCATTGGGTTATAAAAGCATTTTTGTGCGGCTAGCCATCCATCACTAACACAGATCTTACCTTTAGCATCCTATTTGCTCTAAACGCTGGGTTAAATCCAAAGAAAATGTATAAAACTTCAAACGGCAATACTGATATCAAATCGAGCTGTTGAAGAGCAGAGAGGTCAATTTAAACTTCACAAGAATCATAATGCATTTACTTGCTGTCAAAAACCTACTTAGATTGAATCATGATTGAGTATAATATCTGAACAGTCAGCATGCTAAGCCTGTAACTTCCAAAGTACTGGCAGGCAAGATTATCTCTTTGAAAACACCGGCAGCTTTGCTCTGCCCTGCTTCTAAGTCCCCTGTGCCTGAGGTTTTCATCTGTTTCGTGGGGTTTATTAACAGTATCTCAGATATTTGACTACTTACACATTCTGTTATTTCAATTATAGTTCTGACAAGACTACTGTGGTAGGCATGTGGCTGGTGAGTGGAGGTGGGGAGAGCGCTCCACAAGCACTTCTTAGTAGCCCTATGGCTTTTAAATCCAGGCTGCCTAAAGCAATCTGGGGGAACATGATGATTTAGACTCCTGGCTTGCAATCAGAAGTCATGTGTTGCAAACAACAGATTCGTGGTAGGATGGCAAGATCAGATTTATTTATTTTTTTTAACAGATACTGTCTGTTTCTGTATTTGGGTGCTTCTCTTTCCCATACCACTAAGATTTTCAACATCCCCCTGCAGCACATCACTGTGTCATTACTTTTCTTATCTGCCTACTTTATTCTTTCCAAGAATTCTGTGGAGAGAAGGAAAGCTGTGGCAAACTTGGCTTTGCCTTTTCAAAGATCCTGTGATGCCTTGCTCTGTTACTGATATCCTTTGGCAACAAAAGAGGGATGTGGAACTCTCAGCTTCATCTCACTGTAACCAGAAATGCCTTCACCCAGGGAGACATAACTTGTGTTGGCAGCAACCAGTCTGCAGCACTGACCTTTTATTCCATGCAAGTAAGATGCAGTTAATAACTGAACTCTGTGAAAACCAAACCAAAAAGTCTGATTGAGGACAAACAGCCTTTTATGGCTTCTCTCCCTCTCTCAGACACACGTCTAAGAGGAGGCAAAATTTAGTCAGAAGTGCTTTAATATCAGTAACTGTTAATTAGTACTTAATCATATGTCAGATTCCCAGATTATATCTATATCTTGCACGTGGTGAGAACACTCAACTCTCAGTTTCAGTCAACTCTCATTAGATTCTGCAGAAATCAAGAGCACTAAACATACTTTAAGTGTGAACTTAAAATAAAACTATACATATACACTTAGTTCTCTTGCTGCAAGTTTGACTCTGTCCTACTTACTTGCCTGTATAGTGTATATCCTGCACTTTTGGATAGCTTAACCTCAAGTATATAAGTAGTAACACCACAAGCGTTGAGACAAATTTAACTCTGAAACGAGGCAGGTGCAAAAGGATTTACAGGAGAGGAGGGGGCAATAGCTGAGATTTCAGGGATGTGGGCTTAGTGTCACAAAGCTGGATGTGTAGCAGGAATGCAATAGATTACCAACCCTCTGTTGGCAAAAACAATATTTAGGAACAAAATTAAAATTTCTCCTAAATCAAATGCATCTTTGTTTTTACAAAGTGCAATCAATGAGCATCAAAAATCTTAGTTTGAATTTTTTTTTTTTACTTGTGTGAGTGATGACCTATTTAGTACCACACATGGGAGTTAACCAAATAGAGTTACTGTATGACTTCAAGACTTTTAATTTTCTTTAATGAATCTCTGGCAAATCGTGCTATTGTCTTTCAGTGTGTGCGGGTATCACCTTGCACAAATTCATCAAACCAGGAAATGTAATTAATTCTGCTTTATGTATTTATTATTATTCAGAATTAACATTTACAACTGCATTTATAGTAATTTTGTTCTTCAATTAAACACTGTATATGAAGATGGCAATCTTCAGCTGGTGAGCACTGACATGCCACCAAGCCAGTGCTTCCTGGTGATGTCTCTTAAACCAACAGTGATTTTAAGTGAACAAAAAAAATCCTGCACAATCCTACAGCCTTACGTGAATATATAAACTTACAAATTCACATCAGTAACACAGGGTCTGCTCACCCGAAACTTCGTAGTGCTGTGGTAGAATTTCTTCATTTCCGCTCTGTCTGACTAAAGTGATAACAAAAAGAGAAAAAGGCATAATTAAGAACAGGATGCGAAGAATGAGCCTCTAGTACTCGATAATAATAATAATAATAATTCTCTTCTGATAGTAGGGATGATGACAGTAAATAATGGTCTAAAAGTATGAATGGAGAAATATCTGGAGGAAGTAGTAGTTTTATCAGACCAGTTTACATTTGATCAGATTTTATGAGACCTACTTGAAAAAATCAGGTATGTGGTTTGTCTGATTTTTCCCAAGCCTTGCTGATCATCTAGCAGTGTGTGTTACATTTTTGCTACAGATCTTCCCTCTCAAGACACCTCTACCAGTTGGTGCTTGACCCAAAGCCCTTCAATTTCAGGGCCAAAAGCTCCATTTGACTCCAGTGGTTCCAAGAAAAATGCAAAGAATGTTTCTGATGGCGTTGTACAAATTTAGCTCTTTGAAAGCTAGCATTAACATGCTAGCATTATTAGCATTATAATAATCAACACTGCATTCATTAGTAATGATTAGCTATTTATTTTTAAATTGCTCTCCATGGGAACTGATGCTAATACCTTAATAAGAAAGGGTAATCACAAGTATCTAAAGAAACGTATCTATTATTATACTTTCTGTATTTACACCAGGGACACTTTAAAAATAGCTTTAAAATCTTAAGGATATTTCCATGCCACCTTTACACTATTATCAGTTTAAGTATTAAACTAAATGCAGGAGCTCAGGCAGCAGATGATCTCTTCATGCACTAAAATCTATGAATTGTACAAACAGCTTCAAGGGAAGTACATGTTAAGCTTCCTACACTAGAGTTTTAACCTTGTTCATAAAACTTGAGTTTTTTAGGATTTAGGCACCATTGCCAGTTACTGAATGTCTTGGCATGGAAAAATACATTATGCTGCACTGCATTTAATATCTATCCAAACTATATTTGCACAGTTTTATCTGAGATTCCTTTGTAAAGGTATCAGTAATGTCTTGTATGCACAATGGGTAAAATGTTATGTAAAAGCACTGAACTAAAGCTAGTTTCAAATTCAAGGATATATAATTTTGGATTTTCTGTCTATTTGGCACAGTAATGTCACTGAAGTAACCTAATTTAAGATTTTGAAGAAAAATTAATGTTGCAGATGCCCTTTTGATAAATGAAGGGCAAGCTTTACCTTTTTAAAGATACTCGCTTAGAGTTTTATTTTCCATTTTTCTATAAAAGATAACACAGAAATAGTACCAAGAAACAAAATTGAATGTACATATGGATATGTACAAAATATTTCAAATAAATTCTTTTCAAAGCATCCTGAAATTAAAGGAATTTGTTCTGATTTTGGCAAAACCCCCCACAATCTCACACTCTGTAACAAAACGCACACATCCTGTGCATTGCAAGCAGAATATGCACTGTCTTCAACCATGGTTCTTGCACAAGGTGAATAAAAAGCTGCAAGTTTCCCACAAACATGCAAACACATGCATAGATGTATGAGTCCATAGATTGTAGTGAAGCAGTCTACGATGGTGTGACTGGATAGACAGATGGAGGGAGAGCAGTGGATGTTGTCTACCTTGACTTCAGCAAGGCTTTCAACACCACATCCTCATAGGTAAGCTTAGGAAGTGTGGCTTGGATGAATGGACAGTGGGGTGGATTGAGAACTGGCTGAAAGATAGAGCTCAGAGAGTCTTGATTAGGGGCACAGAATCTAGTTGGAGGTCCATTACAAGTGGTGTTCCCCAGGGGTCAGTACTGGGTCCAGTCCTCTTCAATATATTCATCCATGACCTGGATGAGCGGACAAAGTGTGAGGGGACCCTCAGCAAGTCTGCTGCTGACCCAAAGCTGGGAGGGGTGACTGACACACCAGAAGGCTGTGCTGCCATACAGAAAGACCTGGACAGGCTGGAGAGTTGGGCAGGAAGGAACCTGATGAAATTCAACAAGGGCAGGTGTAGGGTGCTGCACCTGGGGAGGAATAACCCCATGCACTGGTACAGGCTGGGGGCTGACCTGCTGGAAAACAGCTCTGTGGAAAAAGACCTGGGAGTCCTGGTAGACAACAGGACGATCATGAACCAGCAATGTGCCCAAGAAGGCCAATGGCATCCTGGGGTCCATCAAGAAGAATGTGGCAAGCAGGTCGAGGAAGGTTATCCTCCTCCTTAATTCTGCCTTGGTGAGGCCACATCTGGAGTACTGTGTCCAGTTCTGGGCTCCCCAGTTCAAGAAGGACAGGGAACTGCTGGAGAGGGTACAGCAGAGGACCACAAAGATGATTAGGGGCCTGGAGCATCTCTCTTATAAGGAAAGGCTGAGGGACTTGGGTCTTTTTAGCCTGGAGAAGAGAAGGCTGAGGGGGGATCTGATCAATGCTCATAAATACTTAAAGGGAGGACACCAAGAGGATGGGGCCGGTCCTTTTTCAGTGGTGCCCAGGGACAGGACAAGAGATAATGGGCACAAACTTAAACATAGGAAGTTCCGTCTAAACATGAGAAAGAACTTTACTTTGAGGGTGGCCGAGCACTGGAACAGGCTGCCAAGAGAAGTGGTGGAGTCTCTTTCTCTGGAGACATTCAAAACCTGCCTGGACACGTTCCTGTGCAACCTGCTCTGGGTGGACCTGCTCTGGCAGGGGAGTTGGACTAGATGATCTCCAGAGGTCCCTTCCAACCCCATATCATTCTGTGATTCTGTGATTTACTCTTGATAAGAAAGAGCTTTATGCCTGTTCTGACTGCTCCCATGTGTTACTTTCAAAACTGTTTTTATTCTTTTTAAGAATGTAGACAATGAATGTGTTTTGTTCTTCCAAATTAGGATAATGGAAGGTCAGTGAAGAAGAACATAGGTGTCCTTTGATTAATAAAAAGTTACACAGATTTGACACAGCAGGAAAAAATGTGTCAGATTAGAGGGAATTTCTATAATGTACTTTAACACACAACTACTACCCATGGGAATCCCACTTACAATACTTACTATTATATCTCCACCTTTTAAAAACTGCACTCGGGGCTGGAAAATCAGTAAGTCACACAGGTAGCAGATATCGCAAATGACGTCTACGGCAAACCAATATATTGTATTACTTGGGGTTTGATACGGAAACACAAAGCGAAGGGGAATAAACCAGCAATTCCAGTTATAGGCGATTGTCACAAGCATGAGCCATGCTACATAGCGGCGATCTGAAAGAAAAAGCATTGAATTTACAGCCATGAACTTAGAATCTTTTCTTGTTCTTTTAGATACATTTATTCTACTGCAGTCTCTGGGAATGTTTCTGCTCAGAGCAAACTACCATTTGTCCTTTTCCAATGGCACAGGCTGCTAAAGCGGTATAGCTTGGAACTAGGAGTCACACAAAGAATTTGCAAAAGGGAAAAATGTTGAGTTTATGAGAGCATATAGAATTTAATGCATCTGAAGAAATGATATATTTTTGCACGCTCCTGGTGTATGTTATAACTGACAAAAGAATTATTTGGCCCTTATCAATGGAATAAGTTCTAGATCAAGAATCAGAAGACTTGGTTTTTAATTGTGGCCGGTTTGCATATCAGCTTTGTGTATACCATCTTTCCAACCGTTATCACTTCTCCTGTCTTTTCCCTGTTTGGAATAAATGTTCTTCAGGGCAGGATCTACGTATCCCTCTGAGTTGCAAACTGGAATGTGGATTTTATGGTGACTCACGGGTACTATGCAATAGCAGGTCACTTCAATATGCCTTTACCCCATTCTATTGCATAGCTTTTAACTTACCTGTGTATGAGTCTATGCTGTCTGGTAGCTGCAGATACTTCATGTATTTTTTCAGTGGAGGCTTTTTGAATTTGCAGCACAGCATGTCACAGTAATGATCCTCCTCTGGCTTTGCTTCTGCATCCTCTTTCTTTTCTTCTTTTTTTTCTTCTTTTGGTGGGGGTGGAGGTGGCTTCTTTGATGGTGCTAGCCACAGAATGGCACAAAGGGTGACATCTTAATAATGGCTCAATTACTACACCCTGTTTTTAACATGTAGCCTTGTCATGTTAAAAACTCCTCTAAAAACAATTGGCAGTGACTAAAGCTACAGTTCTTTACAGTAGCATGTTAGAAAACAGATTGAAGAATAAAATCACCACTGATGTAATCATGTACATTTTCTATCAAGAACAGTGCACTTCATGTTACAGAGTACAATATATATATTACTGTGTTTCCTTGAATAGTGCCCACAAGTAATGCCATAAAATACTGTTAAGAAATAAGGTAATTCATAACTCAGCATTCATTAATGTTACTGGGTATGTGTCTTTACATGACTGTTGCAAATAATGCATGTGGTTAGGATAGAAATAAGAAAAGATGTCTGTTCCATGGGCTGATCTCTTCCCTCTCCTGAGAACTGATATGCAAGATGCAGCAGGTGAAACTAAGGGGAAGCCTATGTTTTTGTATGTTTCTCAGCTTACAAAAGTCTTGTGGCACTCCTTTGAGCCCAGTTCTTCCATCTTTGGGCTAGATAATTTTTTCCATTAATTTATCCCACTAATTCTGGTGGCTTTCCCCCTGAGTAAGCAGTCCCAGCAGTAAAGAGGTTCTATAGTGATTTAGGAAATAAATGATTGCAAGTTCTACAAAGAGAGCAAAAGGGGTAAATGAGCAAATAAATATTTTTTTTTTAAAAATGTAATTCCTTTATCAGCTGGTATAGTTTATAACACCTCACTATTTTTTCCAGCTTATTAAAAGTCAGGTAAGCAATAAAGAGCTTCTAAAATATGTCAGAATATAAAATCACCACACCAAATTCTTTGTGAAAAGGAAAAAAAAACAAATCAAGCTTTCCTCTAAAGAGAGGAAATATTGTATTTGTTTTATGTTTCATGTTTTGTCAAAATTAAATGTTTAATTAATTTCAGATGAGTTTGCTCTGTTTGAAGCATGTACTTAGAGTTCTCAGTGTGTCTGGAAGATTGCTGCCATGGTGAAAATTTTATTTACTTTTATACAGTAAATCTAATCTCAGAGTGACTAATATCTACTCATAAGATATATGTTTCCTCATATGTTCAGATTCATCTGCATGAATAAACATATCTGGGAGCTATTTAAAGTACGTAAAACTACTTGACAGGGATGTTTCTAAACATTGTCCAAGACCTATTCCCCAAATTCTTTAGTGATGTGGTTCAAAAGGAGCTCATACCTAAGGAACTGGTTCATTGTAGACTAATAAGGATAAACTGACTTCATTGGGCACAAACTGATCCATTTCAGTGGGTAAACATGCTATATTTACTTGAAAATTTTATCACAGTATGTTCTATTCCCATAAAATAATTTCCATCTTTAAACTCAGCAAATGGACAGCTATTTCTGGAGTTACTTACAAGCTGTAGGACTGCCTTCAGGGGAGGACAGCACAGGATCTTTCAGCTTTTCCTTATAGACTGCTGCCCTTTCACGCATCTTTCTGACAATCTCTTGAAGCTGGGCGTCAGCATACTCATTTGTTTGGAAGCCTGGAGGTGTTGGTTTCTGTGTTCTAGTTAAAACAAAAGGAAAAAAGGTTAATATACTGAAAAGCACCGTGTGGAAATAGAATCATAGAATTGTCTAGGTTGGAAGTGACCTTTGAGATCATCTAGTCCAACCATCAACCTAACTCTGACAAAACCAAAAAAAACACATCACTAAACCATGTCACTAAGCACCATGTCAACCCATCTTCTGAATATCTCCAGGGATGGTGCCTCAACCACTTCCCTGGGCAGCCTGTTCCGAGGCTTAATAACCCTTTCAGTGTAAACATTTTTCCTAATATCCAATCTGAACCTCCCCTGGCACAACTTGAGGCCATTTCCTCTTGTCCTATCTCCTGTTCCTTGGGAGAAGAGACCGACCCTCCCTGGCTACACCCTCCTTTCAGGGAGTTGGAGAGAGCGAGAAGGTCTCCCCTCAGCCTCCTTTTCTCCAGGCTGAACACCCCCAGCTCCCTCAGCCTCTCCTCACAAGACTTGTTCTCCAGACCCCTCACCAGCTTCGTTGCCCTTCTCTGGACCAGCACTTCCAGCACTTCAACACTTTTCACCAAGTTCTACTGTGCCGAAGTAAGGCCTAGAGCTTATCCCATGCATTCGCTAACATACAAGGCATGCTCTTACCATCTGTGCATGGTAAGAGCATAGGCTCATTATTTTATCGTAATATTCTAATAATGCCAGGACATAACTGAGTTAAAGACTGATGTGCAGGTAGAGGAGGAGAGACTATACTTACTTTATATTTCCTGATCTTGGGAAGATTGATTTAATCTCATTTTTGCAATGGATATCAGCTATTGTGAGGTAAAAAAATAGATGTTTTACTAAGTGGAAGCAAACCACTGGTGTTCCTGCTGAAGCTGCTTCTGTTTCCACTAAGAAGTTCCTCATGGCAGGTTTACTCAGGGTCATAGTAACACTGAGCTGATGTTCTGGTGCTCGCACCATTTCTTCAGACCTGAGGACTGGTCATTTTCAAACACCTGCATTCTCACATTCTGCACCAAAACTAACACTTTTAACAGGATCTACGCATACTGTGCAGTCAAATAGAAAATCTAGCTGAAGGTGTTTCTTCATCAACTCTTGAGATTTAATCTTCAGTTATTTGCTAGTATCCGATTATGCAGACTGGAGCTGCTTTGCAGTACCACCTAGCTGGCACCTGGGCCATGTGTTTGAACTCCTTCTATGCGGATATAGGATACAGGATACAGGATATAGGATTTCTTCTGTAGTCTAGACTCAACACTTTTCAGCTTGTGTCACACACCAGTGTCAGAGCTGGCTGGAAACGGCTGTGACCGGTGCAGGGCAGCTTGAGACCTCCTCCCACACATGTCACAACTGCCACCCCTGTACCAAAACCCTGCCAGCTATGCCCAGTACAGGGAGTCCAGCAGAGAATTGCTCTCTCTTTCTTCTCAGTTTTTCAGCTCTGTCCCAAATACCGTGGGGAAGTGGATGTTAGAGCAAGAGAAGAAGCAGACCAAGAATGAGGCATGCCTGAAATTTCCAGATTCTTGAGAAGAGTTTTCCAAAGATGAGTATAGAGAAAGTGGTATGACAGCATCTTGGGTAGGGAAGAAATTAAAAACACTCCAAGTGATCTTTGAATAACCATCATGTCTCCTCAAGACCTAAACCTACTTTGAAGTTCCTAACAGAAGGAGCTGTAACTAAAAAAGGAGAGTGTCAGAGTGGGATGCGTGTAGCTTTTTGAGAAGCACAGTCTTCTGGAGACACAACACATATCACAAGGAAGTATAATTTAAGGATGTGAAAATCCTTCAGCAATAAAATCATTGGATAAAATGGAGACAAGCTGTTAAAAGCAGAAGAAGCAGAAGTTTGGAAGTATGTGCTTATCATTCCTCCAATTTAAGTCTTCTGTAGTGTCTATTTCTTAAAACTCCCTAGACAGGAGATTAATCAAACAGTTCTGATATACTTTGTAATCTCATCACAGTTCCTTTTATGTCACATATTCCCTTTGCTCAGGCCATCTGCAGTGTAATGAAATCCTTTCTTGTTTTGAGCTAACATGTCACAATTAGTTTTTCAGCTTCCATGCAAAGAATTCAAATAAGTCTTACTCTTTGCTGTTGCTGTATTTGCCCAGGGCATTAGCTATCTTATAGTAAAGTACACTTATCACAAGTGTCATGCCAAAGGCCCCTTCTATCAGCTTTCCAGGGCTAAGCTATAAGATGGGAGGGAATTTCTTGTTATTTCACAGCCTTTCCAATAGAAGTTAAAGTCTCCTCTATCATAAATTTGGTGCTTTATCATTGCAGTGTAGCCCAAAGGAACCATGTTGTTATTTGGTACTGATTAGAAACTATGTGAATCTGTTTAAAGCTATTTGCCCCACAGTTGATGAGAAATTGATTTTCCTTGCCCTACTTCCCATTTGGTTTGCATTATCTTCTGCATTATTTTCTAGTAATGAAAACCTTTCTTTAGATTCTCTCTGGTTAATACAGATGGAAGAGGCTGCATGATGAACACTGCTAATTTGAAGATGTGTATTGTACACGTGCTTTGTGGGGAGGTGCACTTTAAAGTGTCTTGGCTAATGAAGCCCATTCAAACTTGGCTCAATGCCTTCTATGTTAGGTGGTGCTTTGCCACGAAAGCATGACCCCGATGCCGTGGAGCTGCCTTTCACCACACGTGACATTCTTGGTGAAAATTAGGGTCTGGCTCAGCACCTCCTGACTGGTCTGAGATCATTTCCCCAGCAGACTTGAGGTGCTTTCCTCTTTTTCTACTCTCTTTTTGTTTGGCGATGTTTCTTTCACTATGTATGTGCTCTTTCATGTGGTAAAATTTTATTAACTCTATTAGTATATGTTTTATAAATTCATATACATAAACACATAGCTGTCAGCAGAGCATGGCAAGCAGAGGGAACAAGAGTACATTTTCCAGGTCAGAGACCCTACTAAGGTAATTCTCTTTAAGGAGATCACATTTAATAACTTTAATTTGTCCGTCATACTACACACAATGTTTTCTGGTTCTGATGTGCTGCTCCTCAGACTTTCAGTCCTTATGCCATTGAGAAAGGTTAGTTTGACTTATTTTTTTAGCGTGTTCTGTTAAGGAAATAATGCTTCGTTTTGAATCCATAAATATGTTCACTCTCCCCTCACAGTTACAATTGCAAACTGTATTGATTTCATACTGGGCTCTATTTGGTTTTATTCTCTGCATGAAAGGTCTCGGGGGGTGATCAAACTTATGGGTATGGATCAATTCCTGGTTCATCTCTCTCTGTGTTACATATCTGAATAGTTTGTGCCATACAGGGGCAGATCTGCACAGTCAGAGGTAAATCTGCTCCTTTACTAACACGCTGCTTAGCTGGGCAGAAAGATGCTTTGCCTTTGGTTTCCCATGCTGAGCTGTGCTGAGTGCTAGGATTTGTCTCTAAGCTGATATATTATTATTTAGGCACGTTTATCTCTGACCTGTGTACAATACGTTACAATAGGCCTAGGTATATATTATTTACTACACCATATAGTCCTTTACAGAGGGGAAATGTTTATTCCCTGCGGAAGTAATAATTTCTCATGGCCAAGGATATGAAAAAGTCAGGACCACAACTCATATAACCATGCACACAGTTTTGTTATTTGTGCAAACATGTTTTGTTTAACAATAGCAACACAGGTAACGCTGGAAGTGTAATAACATCATAGTTTTCCTATGTTTTTAATTTGTAGTCTTTATTGCTTTAACTTGTAGTTTTTAACTTGTTTGTTTAGTGAATAAAATTACAGTGCCTTAATTCTCCTCATGCCAAGAGAAAAGACTTAGACACCTATAGCACAGTGGAAGAAAATGGCCTTCAAAGAACGGGCCATGGAAATAGTGTGTTGAGTGTGCTAATGTATGTAACATCTGTTAAGTACTGTGGCTTTGAAGTTTCCTCTGTCAAGAGTTCAAACAAAACAGGGATCAAGAAAAGTAATACGCTATTTCAGAATAAATTCATTTTACCCTTTTCTCAGTGGCAATTTAAAGTTTAACTCTTTCTTGCTTTTTTGGCCATGAACACCAAATACCTGTTCACATTCATCATCAGGTGATCCCTAAGGAAATATATTTCATAAATGTATACCGCTGCCTGAAAAAAAGCCATACCACTTTTTGCTAATTTCAGTTTTAACCCTTGTTTTTGCAGCAGTTAAGAAAATTCTTCCTGTCTACTTGGAAATACAACTCTTGATCTTGCAATAGAACTTCGAACGTTTTTATTGAGCACTGACATTATGATTTATGACTGTATTTACAACCTGTGTCTTGAAAAAATAATTTGGTGTCTTGAATAAATTATGGAGAATCCCTAATTCAAATAACCAATTTTCAGGAAGATGTGACAATGCCTAGCTATACAAATGTCCATGAAACATGGTGGTATAGCTAAGAAAGATTTCAGTGAGACAGAAAAATATAGTTCTAGGCATCATAAAACATACTGATTGAAAAACACGTCCTCAATTTGTGCTGACAACCCCTGTGAGGGCAATGTTATAGAAACCAGAACCCTCTATCTGTCCCCGGTTCCAAGTCTAAGCTCACCACCCTAAACGACTAGAAAACCTAATGTTTCTCTGTAAAAACAACAACAATAAATTGTTGGTCATCTGCTTGGTACAAGAACAGGGGTATTCCAAAAAGCTAACTCTAGCTACTCTGATTGTGTTCTCTTTATAGTCAATAGGAGGCTTCTCTGAAGAGAGGTTCTTTAGCACCAAAGTGCTAAGAAGGTGAGTTTGTAATATAAATATATCATCTCACAGTCTTGAAAAAACCTGTTGACATGTTAGAGCCCATGGAATTTCAAAAAGCTCTTAATTAAATTTTAATTTTCATTAGCAGTCTTGAAACTATTATCTTCATCTGCCCCATCATCTCTTCTTTTAAGAGGGAAAGTGTTTGAGAGAGACACATCTTTGATGATCCAGAAGATTATGTCTTTCTCTATTTGCTGCATTGTTTGAAATACTGGCAGTATATTAACTTTTCTTTCCAATAAAGTAGAATAAAATACATTTTAATTTTCATTCTATTGTAGGATTGAATTATTCTTCACAATGCAGTTTGAATTTGAACTGATGTTATGTATGTTCTCCTATCTATTTTCTTGCATATTTCATTAATTTAAACATAGTGATAAAATAATATTTAGGTTAGCTTTGGTTATATAGAGAAACAAGGAGAGGCAATAAGCATTAATAAGCTTCATGTGGACACCATGTAAATAAAACTTTCCATTTTAATTCATTACTTTCCCTTAGTTCGGAGCCTTTGTACAGAAATTATACTTGTTTGGGCCCTAAGCAAGTGTTCTTGAAACAAAATGCAGAGATCATCCATTTCCCAGATGTCGTGTTGTATTCATACAGCAAAATGGATATAGAAGCAACAACCTTCAAGGAAGCCACCATCTTTCAGAGTTATCTACTGGCACTGGACTCAGCACAAACTTCTTGATGCAGTGAAGACTGAAATCTAATCATCTAGGCTGCATGAGATCCCTTCTGTTTAGTTCAAAGGTTTGTCACAGCAGCTTCTTTGACAATCCTCCTAGTTATTCAATCACAACAGGCTGTGAATCCTCTAATCTTCTTTACACTACTCTCTAAGGAGAAGTCTGTCTCAATGCTGAACACATGGAACTCTCGCTGAGGTACCAGATTAAAATGTGAATATGACTTTATTTTAATTAGTAGTTTTGCGGTATAAGCTATGCAAAAGAAAGTAGGATGAATGTTGAAAGCATCAATTAATTTTGAAAAATCACTTGCCTTAATGTCATTGGTGATACAAAGTTGTTTAACGACACTGGATATTTACTATGACGTGAAAAATAAGGGCAGCATAATTTCTGACACTAATCACTTTAGAACAAAAGTTAATATTCTAAGAAAGAACCATATGATAATAAGTGAGGCAGTCTTGCCTCACCTATTTCCTTATCTGGTGCTGTTGTGTCATTGGGGTTTTCTTATCTGTAAGTGATTAAATCTGTCTGGGGCATCTGCCTCTTATCAGGAATTTTAAAAGATATTTCTTATCATATGCACATAACATCTGCAACACCCAAACACATTTAAATGCAAACTCATAACTTATTTTTTCCTTAGCCATAAATTATTATATGCTTATGTAAACGTCTTAATCGAGTATGATCCAGTACTGTACAGAGTTTATAAGCACAAAACAATTCCTTCTTCAAACTTTCTATTCTTCAGTTTTCATTAATATGGAGGAAATAAAAAACTAAAATGAAAACACTGTAATATATTCCATAGTGAATTTTAAAAAAAAGTTGAAATAAAGTGTCTCAAATTTGAAAAACTTAAATTTCATAGATGCTTTAATTTCTCATTTGTTTTCATACAAATAGTAAAAAAAAAATATTACACAAGCACAGGGTTGTAGAGAACTTCAAGACATCCTATAATCCAAGTCCCCACAGCTCAAAGCAGGATGAAGTATACCTGTGCAACTCCTCACAGATTCTTGTCTAACCTGTTCTTAAACATGTCTAGTGATGGCTATTCCATAATCTTCCTAAAGAATTTATTCTAGTAGTTCATTAGCCTCATTGTAAAAATTTTTCTCAACATAAATCTCTTCTGGTACAATTTTTCCTACCCACTGTGAATAGTGGACAAAAAGTATAGTCTCTACTCTTCTATCTTCCTTTTTGGATATTTGAACATTGTCAGTTTCTATAGCTATTCCTATTTTTTTCCAAAGAAAAAAGATTTGGGAAAGGGTAATAATTGCATGCTGAATAAGAATATTAGTTAATTTTATAATTTTCAGTGTGCAGAGGTGTGAGTACCTGAGTAAGGATCTTTTAGCTGATATACGCTTTAGGAAGCTTTGATTCAACTAGCAAGGGTAAAGGTAAAAGAGAAAGAAGTGGTGGCATAGATTCAGCTTTCGTGGCAACTAAAGTTGCTCCACTGTTGGGAGACTTTTACAGTGTACTGAACTTCATGCCAGTATATGCTAATAATATAAAAATAGCTTAGTGAAAGCAACTTTATTGCCATTCTACCTTCATTAGTGGTGAACTGGTATACAGCCGCTTGTGCAGGTACTCATTTCATGTAGCTTTCCTAGTATCACAAAGAAACTTGCTGAGAGAAAGAGAGAACCCATTCCTCTGAGATGACTGTAAATCACTGCTAAGACCATCCTTTCACCTTCCTGCCACATTCCAATTTCCATTTCAGCACAAAAGTAGGCATGGTCCCTATGGGCAACACTGAATAAGACTGGGCGGCCAGACCCCTTTGTCTTCTCATCTGATCCTCATGTCTCTGCCTGTCACTGGTTCCCCTAGCCTCCTCTTGTGCTGCACTACATGGGACATTTTCATATTAAATAGCTAATATTTGGAAAATGACTAAATAACTAGAGATGGGGTATTTTAATAACATGTATTGGATAAGATTAATTATAGGCATGAATACTTACACTACTCATGAAGTAATAATCAGTTTTCCTTTACTAAATGATAATAAGCATTATGTCTTAGATTTGTCTTTTAGATTTATGAAGAGACTGATATATTTGCAATTCTTTGGTGCAATTATATTATACACACTAGTGTACCTGTCATGATTCTCATTGCTTTGCTTTTTACCCTGCAATTGACTCAACAGATAATACCAGAGATAATATTTTTTTAATAAACTATTGTTTCTTCCTTCACAAAAAAAAAGGTATCTTCTTACTTAGAAAAATTTGGGGTAAGTGAAGGATTTACACCAAATACTTTTAATTAAAGGAATAAATGAGTAGCAATGCATGACAAACTATAACCTTGCCTTCTTACATATTCTAAAAAAAATCAACTCTCCAATTTATACAGTCAGAAATAAATATATATGAATATTACAGATATATAATTTAAAATAATGCAAGGAAAGGAAAAAAAGTAAAAGCAGCATTTCAGTATGTAGAATGACATTCCTGTCCCTTTACTTGCTTCATTTAGTCTTCAAGGAAAAACGTCTGAATTTGCTACCTTTTAAACTGCAGGCTACCTACTTGATTGTCATGCAGACTGAATGACATTAAATAGCATGGGTAACTGCATCCTGCAGAATGGATTGAATTTAAAGGCTGTAGGATAATACATCTCAGCAATGATTACTGCAAGTTTAATCCATTTTGGTTCAGGCAGCACACCATCACCTTTCTATTTAATTTGCAGGTTCTCAATTTAGCCATTGCAGAAATTCAAATCCAAGCACTAAAAGTGACAAGCTCTGAAGAAAGATCTAAGCAGAAGGAATATAAGTGCTAAGAAAAGTATTTGGATTTTTTAATACATTAATGTCTTTTCAGTCAAGCTTACAAAATATACTGGATGCGTTCCATCTGTTTACAATTTCAAGTACTGCAGTGATTAGCTGGAAACAACTAAGGAAAGGTATTAGTCCTTTATAAAATGTGCTTGTAACTATGTGTAAACTGGGATTTTTCAGAAGTACCCAGCATTGGCCTTATTTTTACTTTATCTCAAGCTGATTGGAGCTTAGTGCCATGAGTGCCATCTTTTTGGGTCCCTGGTGTTCCTACAGCAATCAAGGATTTCTGGAGACCCAGCAGAGGGTTTATACTGGGTCTATTTCACCAGGGTGCTGAGATTTCGTTCTTGTGATAAGACATAGTTTCTCCAGGATGCATCTGCTTGGTGAATTGAGGTGTTGCAACTAGTGGATGGCAAGCACTAATAAGCATGGTAATTTTCTTGGTCAAAGTAATTGAGCTAAATGAAGTGCATTACTCACTAAGAACATGCTACCAGCAGGAGTTCTCTTTATTAACCTGGCTATGCACCACATAGCAAATTGCTGCTTAATCTTTGTTTGTTTTGTTATCTTTTTTTGCTATTAGCCAAATTAGAGAGGAAAAAAGTCTTTATAGGCCTGAGAAGGACTGGTACAGCTTACAAGATAATAGGATGCAGCTATGAAAAAGGCAAACTATGAGCACAAAACCCAGCCTTCCTGAACCACCTGCGCTCATATGGCAGTTTCTGACACTGGAGCTCCCTTTTTTTCAAAATGTTGAAAGCTGTGTTTCTGAATTTGCAAAGGGAAAATAAGAAGAGCATGTTTACTGAATGGCAATGTTAAATGTGTTTTGTTCCATTTTTATATTTTATCAAAATTTATGTAGTGCATTTTATATGAGCGTGTTTTGTTTACAATACCTAGATTCTGAAGGTGACGTACCAGATAAAATTCTTTTTCCCTCTCTAAGCATAACCCAGAATATGTAAGATTTTGAGGTGAAATCTAAAAGCAGCTGAAGTCCCAGGTGACCCATTGTATTTTTTCTTTATGTACTCTGGGATATGCAGCCTGCGAATATGGATTGTCATTTTATATAGCATTTTGCAGAGTGGGGTTCATGATCCTTGACTGCCTTAGTATAAATAGTACATCGTAATCACCTTGGTAATCTGGGAAGATGAAACACTCTTACAACTTTAGCCAGGCTTAAAAGCTTTTAAAAGACACAGAGGAGAGAAAAGGTCATAGAGGCTCTTTGTATTCCATTTTCTCTGATCTGTATGCTCAGATGCTTTGTTTACCATTCTTCCATACTATGCTTTTTCTAGGATTTGCTGCAACCTTTCTGTCTCACCCCTTGACACCAGATACCAACTACTTCTTGTTCCTTAGGCATCTGTCTCCCCTCTATTTTTACATGCAAAACCACTTTATACAGTTCTCCTCTTCATCAGCTACCATACGCCACAGGCTCTATGTTGGTTCCCAGCCTTCAGCGTAGGGTCATACAAAAGTCCCACATTTGCCTCTCCTATGTCACCTTTGAGATCTAAATCGTGTCTTTTTAATTTTTTCTTTTTGTTAGATTCTGGGTTCCAAACAGTCCTCTTACAAAACCTGTTAGGTCATTTTCTTTTGTGTACAAATAGCTATACTCCATTTGCAGAACAAGGTGTTCTGAGAGACTTTTGCTTTTTTTGGGTGAACTGTAGGTGTTGTAAGCGGAGCCTAAGTCAGGACAATTTCTCTATTGGTACCTAAAACATTCCTTCAACTTTGTTGTTGACAAGGTATGTTGCTGGGGTTATCTCACTGCAGAGAAACAACATTGCCGATGCTTCTTTGACCATATTAAGTAAGTTTTCTTTTAGTTTAACACCAGAAGAAACCATTATGTTGCGTTTGGGGCCCTTTATTCTCAGGATCTGCCTCATAAAATGGCAGTTTCCTGCCGCCCGTCCTGTGTGTTTCTGTGGTACCCCTGTGCTGGTACAAGGCCGTACGATAAAAGTCCTGCCACCACAGACTTGCCCGGTGGTGTGGGCTCTGGGCTGGCCCTGGCTGCTGGCCCTGTGCCTGCCCTGCTCACCATGATTGGGGCCCGGCCAGGGCCTTGGCTGGGGAAGGCCCCGGCCCTGCCTGCCATGTTGCCGGCTCCCCCGGCTCCCTGAGGCAGGGGCTGCTGTTTGCAGCTCCCTGGTGACGGTGCCGCATTTGTTTAAGTGCTATGTGGTATCTCACGCGAAACGCTTGCGCTGTGTTTTTTCAAAAAAAGTGCAGGATTGTGCATGCGCGTACGTGTTTTTATGAACCCTCCCCGACAGAAAGCAATCTCAATACATTATAAAAGCAGCAATGATGTTTTATGTCAGTTCCTTGTTAATAAGACTCCACTGCCTTCTATTAGAGTGCAAATTAGGTCCTGAGTGTTGTTCTGTTCCCTCATTTCTTGCTGTGAAGAGACAGCATAGTCTTAGCCCTCCCTCCCAGAGATTATTATTGCTCAGGAAATAGCTATTCATGGAAATTACCTATCGTTCTGTTACATTATCATTAAAGATGGAGGGGAGAAACAATATATTGGCAGACAGGGCAGACTTGTGTGCAATTCTATCTAAGCCATTAGGAAAGAGACATTAAAAGTTTCAGTCACTCGGCTGTAATTCAGCACCTCGGCACATCAGCCGTCCCCGTGCGTCTCCTCTTTCAGACGTAGCCTTCAGGTGGCTGAGGCCAGTGCCATGTCTCTCTGCTGTTTACCCATCGCCATGTGCTTCTGTATTTTAAAAATGGGCAAGTGTTGGGAGAGAAAGCCAGAATTGTTTTGTGTTTTTTTTTTTTTTTCTCGTAGACAGTTTCTGTGGGAATTTTCAGGAGTAAATCCAGTCTTTGTCATAGCTGCCATTCACTTAGCAAGAGAAAAAAATGGTTTTTGCTTTCAGAGGAAATTCAAAAAACCTATTTTCCTATTAATAGATAATACAGGCTGCAGCATGAGTAAAAAGCTACGCTAACGCAGCTGAACTGGAAGAAGGACACAGCTGGTGCACAATCTTGCAAACTGTCATGCATATAAATAGTCTTAATGATTTCAGATAAGTTAATTACATTAGTACAATTGTTCATAAAGCAATATTACCTAAGATTTTAAAATTTAAAGTCCTTACGTGGAAGCTCATTAGCTTCTCCTGAAATTCCTCATGAAGAGAGACAGGTCCGATTTAAAAGAAAAGTGCATTTTCAAACAGGACATCTGCCTTCTTCCCTCTTCCTTACTCTATGTATCCAAGCCTGCACAGATGCATGTTAAAAAATCAGAAGTCACAGTAACAGAAGATAAGGTGAAACTTTTTCTATTAACATCATTTCCATGAAAGTTGAGATGCTCTGGGCACTTGGCCTTGGTGACCTTCAAAAGGTTCACATGGGCCAACTCCTCAAGCCTGCCAAGGTCTCTCTGGATGACATCCCTTCCCTCCGGTGAATCAACTGCACTGCTCAGCTTGGTGCTGTCTGCAAACTTGATCCCACTGTCTATGTCATTAATAAAGATATTAAATAGTATTGGTCCCAGTACAGACCCCCGAGGGACACCACTTGTAATTAATCTCCATTTGGACTTTATCCAAATTTAGATTAAACAGTGTCAGGGAAAACTCCCGGACAATGGGACTCTCAGATGACTATCCTGTTGAGTTGTATGAACAGTCCTTGATACGGTTTTGACAAGTCAAAGTAGCACTTTTCCAAATTAATTCCCAGGTATGGGAATACCCAGAAATTAGCACTCAGCAAAGATATTTCACAACTGGCACTTTTTCAGGAGGCATTTTGTATTGTTCTAGTTGGCCTCAGCGCTAGAGAGTGATTTGAGCAGGCTTCATTTACTGCTATTTTTGTAGACTACATGTATCTATTTGACTCAAATTCTCCATATGCATACACATTTATGTAGCTTTTCTCATGTGATAAAGGTAGTTGATTTCCTTAAAAATATTCTAGTGAGTAAATTTGAACATAGACACAATAAGGTAGTAACTTTGATCAAGATCTGAATATACTCCCATGAATCTTCAGGGATAATGAATTAAATTCTCTCAAAGGCACATTTTTAAAATTATTCTCCCTCCAGCTCTGAAAGCTGTATTATAGATCTGTTTAGTTTAGTTTCATACCAATGCAATGACATCAGCACCATGCCTTCCAAGCTCTCCTGCGGAATTTAGTGGGTAACTGTTTTGACAGTAGAATTTACCACGGATTTGCTGTATTTTTAGAAAATGTTGCTCAAATTAGACGGACTAGATATGTCTGGATGCACATGACAGTGAGTCAGAACAGCTCTGAGAATTTTTGACATAAACATTTTTAATTTCCTTTTAACTTATTTTGCCTTCTACTAATAAGTAACGTACTCCTTTGTTTCATAAGCATATTGTAATTACGTTAACCATGGTTACAGGATTTACCAGTGGAACTGTAAGCATCTAATAACATATCCTACAACAACAAAAAAAGAGATGTTTTATCTAGGTTTTCATTCTTGACCTACTGATTCACATTCAAATTACCAAGTTATTTATAACATTTCCAGTCATTCTAGTCAGAGTTATTTTTCATTGCATGTATTATTTTATAGAGGCGTATGCGTTAGTATTTCTTGTCACTGCATTGCAAAATTTTTCTTGGCAAAGGAGAGGAAATAGCTAATCTTCTCTATAAATTAAATAACTCTATGTCAGGGAAAGACTTTTGCTTTTTGTCACCAGGATAATCAAAATAATAGAAGGCAAAAGCAAGCAGAAAGAGTTTCTACTCTGTTCTGGGCTGAGTGTATCCATAATTTTCCACTCAAAGGGATCTCAGCAGGCTGAGAGGGACAGATTGGCAGGAACTTAATGAAGTTGAGCAAAGGCAAATGCAAGTTTCCACAGCTGGAACGGAATAACCCCATGCAAGAGACTATTCCAAGATTATTGTTTTCTAGATTTTGTATTTATTTCTATTTTAGGAAAACAAACAGTCACCTAAGCTTTTTCCAAAGGTTGAATGACCCTAGATTTTCCCCTGAAGGACCATTACTGTTTAATTTGTTTGTTTCTTCTCAGGAAGAGACAGTCTTAATCCTCTGATTGCAGAGACTAAAGCTGATTTAATGGTATAACTCAGCAAAAAAATATGCAGTGTAAAAAGGTTTTAAGTCAAAATGATGTGACAAATGTTCCAGCTATTCAGGGCAGCATCCTGGGACTTACTCCTTTGCTAAGGTAGAGAAATAATAGCTGAGCAGTGGCATTGTTAAAATTAGTATATAAATGTAGCTGACCAAATCCTTTTCCTCCTTCCTGCAATTTAGGATGACATACACAACAAAATTTCAAAAGCACATGCTAAATGAATGCCTCATATATATTGTTGTCTTAGAATTGAAATAAAGCTCTTCAGATCCTTACAGGACAGGAGGGACTTTGAAAGAACTGAAATTTGGCACACAGAAATATTGTCAGGATGTCAGGAAAAACCCCTCAAATTTACTTACTTATCATCTTCCTTCCCATCATTGAGCTGACTCTGTTCCTGTTGAGTTGTCTTAGCTGGTTCAGCTGATGTTTCAGTTTTTGAAGCCTCAGGTGCTTTTATTGGTACTGTTTCTAGGAAAAAAAAAAGTTTTCAATTTTTGAATACTAATTTTGAAAGAATTATGATAATATTTTTGGAGGAATCACAGCTTGGCTGCCATTATTTCTTCACACTACGTGACACTGATTCTGAGACTTGACCTTTGAATAATTTCCTACATAATTTTATTTCAGTGCTATCTGTACAGAACATGTTTATGATGAGTGTACGGTTTAAAACATGTAACCCATTTGTGGTTTTTTATCTAGATGCATCTGGACCCTGCTCAACAATGGTCAATACAGACCTCTTCTATATTCATAAGAAACAAGAACACATGCACTGTGATAGAATCTTAGTCTGTGCTTATTTAAAAAAAAATATGCAGAGGACAGATAGATAAATCTGTCCAGAAATGCCTTGTGAAATACAAGAGGAAAAATGAAGAGCATATTTGCTAATGCATAGCAAGTGCTAATGACATTATTTATACTCCAGTGTTTGAATTGCATTAAATCTCTTGTTGCTTCAGCTGCCATGACAGTCTTGTTTGTTGCGGAGTAAATTATGATTGAAATATATCATTAAGGATGTGAGTATGTAGAAATTCAGCTAGTCTATTTCTTCAGTTTTGTTACAAGTAACTTTTTAAGAGGAGTTTAAGTGGAAAGTTTGTAGAATTTGAACCAAACCCTATGCAAATAATATAGTTTCTTGTAATTTAAGTGGCCTTATATGATTAACTTTTGCAATTAGTCCTATATCTTTATTTTAAATCTTCATGCTGAAAAATAGTTTGAAAGCTGTCATCAGTCTGACACTTTGCATAAAGGAGGAACAAACTCACCCTTCATAAATAGCTTAAGTAATAAGATTATGGAGGAAAAAAGCTTGGCAGCAAAACATCATAGCAAATAAATCAGGAACTTGTTGTGTACGCTGTATTTTAAATTCGAGACAGCTCAAAGGAAAACAAACCTTGAGTATTTTGGAAAGATAGTGTAAGATTAGTTTTCTGATAGTTAATCTCCATATTTAGAGAGTTATTCATTTCAGGGGGGTAAAAGCAGTCACAACAGTATACTGTTAAGCTGCTCAGCTGGAAGGTATTTGCTTGAAGTACTATTGAAACAAAACTTAGTGAAGGTCAGCGGGTCCATTTCTTTACAGCACTTGATAAACCAAACTACACTCCTACGACCGTTTATTCATATTTGGGATAGTATTTTCTTCCAGGCTTCTCTTAAGAACAGACACAATTTTTCTTGAGGTGAGTTTCAGATTTTTATGGGGTGGACAATGAATTACAGAACCAGCGTGGCATTCCTAGATAAAATTTTTTTCTTAGCAGGCAGGTTAAGAAGCAAGAATGCCCTGTGTGAGCCCTATTGCTCTTACAGAAATCTATTTCTTAAACAAGATCAAAGACAAAACCTAGAGAGAGGTATCTGTGGATACTTTACATGTAGAATAAGAAAAATTCCAGAAATACTCAAGCCAGAGTCAGTCAAGGAACTGAATAGAAGGCAAAGAAAATCATGTTTAGAAGTTATTTTTCAAATAGTCCCTGAAACAAATTTCACATTATTGAGTATGAAGTCTGCAGGATTTATATTACTTATCACCTGTAAGCTGGGAAGACTTTTGTGAGGAATTCCATTAAAAACTCTAAAATTCAATTGGATTTATGGCTTAAATTGATAACAGTATCTTGTCGACTTGATGGAAATGCGGATTATTGTTTCCTTTCTGCAGCAGTTAGTGTTGTAGTGCTATCTTGAGGAAAAGTCTTTTGGAAATATAACTCTAGGGAATGTTTCATCTTACCTGAGGGATCTGCCAAGTAATTTTCAAGGTACAGAATAGCACACATTTAGGAAAATGAGGAAGCAGAGGACTGTTGCTGTTCCTGTCCCCAGGAAGGTTCAAGAAAGGAAGAAAGAATTTCTTACCATTTGATTACAGTGTTTCAAAATGCTTTTCTGGGAGTTCCAGTCAAAACGACTTTTTCTTAGGAGAGAGAAATTTTAAAATGGATTCAGGCTTCTAGCACAGTGGATAGATTTTCATAGTGAAATAAAATTTATTTCTCCTAGGAACTCCATAGACATCCTCTGTCAGAAAATCTCAGAGGAGCTGTACTTTCAAAAAACATAAAGGGGTTTGGACCTATTTGTGGGTCTCGCTACTGAACCGTAACCTCTTCAAATTCTATTTAACCCTTACCCCAGGAGACCTCCACAAATGATGCTACTGAGTCTGTGCTTTCCTTGGCACACAATCCTCCTGTGGTTTTGTGGTCAACATAACATGCTGTAGACAAGAAGATGCAAGAGCCGAGATTTTCAGTATTTGCTGTGATTTCTGCTCCCTTCTGAATTCATGGTTTGTAGTTTCCCAGTTCTCCCTGCCCTGACTCCCCCAGCCAAAAAGCCATGTACTCAAGAGTGACAGCAAGACTAATCTCAACATTTCTGTAATTGCCTCACTTTGGGAATTTTCTTTGTTATAGTAATTGCCCCTAGTTACATCTATACTAGTAGCAAATGCAACCTGATTGGAACAACCAGGACAGTGAAATAATGCTGAAGGGCCAGCATCCATGTTATATCTGTCTGAGGCAGCTGTATTTCAAACCAGGTCTATTATGATCCTCCAAAGTAAACGACCATCAGCAGCTTGAATAAAGTAGGCTGGGTCATGGAGTGCTTCTTCTCATTTAGTTTCATTCTAAAGAAAACCAGCCATGCATTCCTAGAGGTTTTCTGGTGAAAAAAACCAGGCCACATTAGGGGACAATTGGGAGATTTGTTTCAGAAGGGCATTCTTCATCTGAAATAAAATGCCAATGTAGACACACTGTTTAGAGTAACAGGCTTCTAAATAAGACAATCCATCTCTGGAAAGACAACATATGTATGGGAAGGCAAGACCACAAAGTAAAAAAAATATGGTGCTTGCACATAAGCATCCCATTGCAGAAGGATAATGGCCTCTCAGCCTGCTAGACATTCTCAAGGTACTCAGTCTGAGGTCTGAACCCACACTAACCATTAAATGCTGACTGATGGAAAACATTGTAATCCCATGAATATTCCAAACCCCCACAAGTTTTTAGAGTTCATAAATCCCCAGGACCAGTACAGGGTTTATTTGTATTAGGATTAGGATATCACAGCCTAGCACCACTGCCTGCCCTATGTCATGTGTTAGTTGTTTCTTTCTGTATGAAATTGTGAGTGCTGTGTCAGTCACATTTAAAAAAACCCTAGTCACTCTTCACTGCCTAATTCTAACTCATACTCTTCTGACTTATGAGACCAGACCCAAAGGAATGCCTTTGAGAACAATGTGGTAGTCATTTTGGGGAACATTTCGAGTACAAAAATTGGTTTCTAGAATAAATAATGATCCTGTTTTCCTGGAGATGGCTGAACACCTGACTGCTGATGGGAATTAGTGAAACAATTCCTTTTTTTTTGCTTTGCTTGCGTGCAGGGCTTTTGCTTTACTTATGAAACTGTCTTTATCTCAACCCACAAATATTCTCAATTACTTTTCGGATTCTCTTCCCCATCCCAATCGGGGGAGCGAGCAAGTGGCTTCTGTGGTCCTAGCTGCTGGCTGGGGTTAAACTAGGACAAGGGCTAAGCAGAACAGTGGAAGAGCTGGCAAAGTTTTTCTCAGTTTAAAATAAGACATTAGTTTAGTAGTAAACTAATTAGTAAGTGTAATTTAATGCAGGACCAACTCCACTTTCATGTTTCTAAAACCTAGCACTGTACATCCTGTTCTAAAGCTGTAGACATTAGTCCTAAGGGCCTTTTTCCACAGAGGAAGCTGTTGGTACGTACAGATTTGTCAAGGCCAGGACACAGAACAGCAGAGACATTTTTCTTGACATAATAATTTTGATTCTTTTAAAGCCTTCAGTCCACACAAGTATTTGTGGATAAAAAACCCTTCTGTCATGGGCCTAGCCCCATAGAGGTGTTGCTGGCTTCACTTCTGGCAATAAGCAATGTCAGCAAAGGACTCTAAAACCCCATGGATCCACTGAGATAAGTGTTAGCTTGTGGCTATGAATGTTATCACAAACCTTCCACCAGTAGAGCATAAAATGTTATTTCCTAACATAGTGAGTACTTAGCAAACAGAAGTGCAGATTAAGTCAGTCATTTTACACTAATTCATCATTTATTCTACTTTTCAGTCCTATTCCTGCTGTTACTGGTGTTCTTCAAAAGCCACAGAGCAGCAAAAGGCTATTACCACCTCTCCAGGCTGGCTAGAACAGCTCCTTCCTCTTATTCCCTCTGAACGTCAACGTGGAGATGGAGGAGCTGAGCTGCCAGCCTGCTCTTCAGGGCAAGGGAAAAGATTTTTGGAGCAAGCAGGCTCTTTTCTACTATCTGAACCCTCTTCTGTCTGTGCGAGCAGCAGCAGGAGGCTTAGGGACAGTAAAAAAAGCACTTTGTGTTGTGGAAACCACCAGCCTTACTGGTTATTCAGCATCAGGAGGCATGCCTCTGGAGCTGTCAGCGAATCTGAAGGGACTTTCTTCCAGAAAGGAATAAAACATAAATCTCTCAGTTACTAGGCTGGCTTTAAAAGCTCTATTTCTTCAACCAGTTATGTCCAGGTACACTTTTTCACAGCCATAATAACTGGCCTTTAACATCACAAATATATTATCCTTATTGCAAAAAATGAGGAGAAGCAAAATGTCAAATAAAAGATTAGTTTTTAGAGGTAAAGACATGAATAAATGTCAGCAGATAGATAGTAGCAGTTAAATGTATATCTGATTACAGAACAGAAAAAGTGCTCTTGCTTTGCCATACTTTGGAAAGGGAAAGCTTTCTTCCCCAGAATTCTCAGCCAGCCCCACTACCTTATACTAGCAAGTCTGACCAGTATCTTATCTCTGCTCCCCCTCCCTTTCTGGACTGGCTAGGTATTTAATGGCTAGCAGTTGCTTATGGTCCTCATATAAAAAGCTGAGTTCCCTGGGATTCTTCTTTTGTGTGTACAAAAGAGCATTATAGCACAGCTTGATCACTATCTGATGTAGTCTCCCTTCATTTTGAATCCATTGTTTTATAGGACCATTTACAAAATGTTGACTCGCTTGTATTTTTTTTTTTTTTTGTGGAAGAGGTATCATAAAACCTTTATATTAATTAAATGTATTGTCAAATACTTTCTTCTACTGTTGAGTGGCTTTTACAAAAATGTAGACATTTTAAAATGAACTGATACTTACAAAGTACTATGTCTCGCACTGATAGTGTTGTATTAAATATAGTTAATTGACTTGCTATATATACAGCTGTGGTAAAACTTAACACTCAGTTCTGATGTTTATTACTGGGATTAATGTAGGCAATCTTTATTTGAAGAACATTTAATGTTCTTCTTTTGTTTTCTTTACGTAAAAAAAAAAAAAAAAAAATCCAGAAAATTTGATTGGCCTGAACTGTCTTGATCAGCTTCTCAATATTTAGGACAAACAAAGAAGGAAGTTAGTCATGGCAGAGTTTGATGGTGCACCTCCCCCTGCCCCACTCCTGGGCCACTTGGTGCTTGGTACAATTCTTCCTTCTGGGCCACATACCAACCTAAGATAAATTGGGCACAGATTGTGAAAGGCAGAGGACCAAAGCATTCAGGCATCCCCTGGTGTGCCTGGCTCCTGCTTCCCCTATCATGTAGGCAATCACCTCCTGACAGCCTAGTATATCTATACCTGGGTCATGGCCCAAAGGGCCAAAGATACCAGAACTTCAAACTAAAGCAAGTTTTGGGCTTGCGCAACTGGTGGAAAACACCAGAATATATCATTGTCCAAGTAGGACCGAAATGGACCTGATGAAATTCAATTATCTTGGACCCTAAAAATAACAACCCTAAGCGAGAGCCTTTGAACTCTCCTGGACTGTAGTGGGCTGTGACCAGCATCTCCTCTGAGTTGGGACACAAGCTCAGATATAAGCTCCTTGAGGTTCAAAAACTGTCTGCCCATAAAGCTTGCAAAGGGCCAGGGTGAAATCAAACTTCTTGAGGTTCAATTTTCACCTGTTGAGGAATGTTGATGCATTGTGAGTACTTAAAGTCAAAAAGAGGGAAATTTTAACCATAGGCTAGCCTCTTCCATCAGTCTATCTATCTATGTGTTTGAATATATGCATTAGCCTTCATGAGTGTGGGTGTTTATGCATGTCACTGGGTTCAAATATTTCTGTCTGTCTGAGTGTATGAAGTTGAAAGGGGCACCCGTCAGCGTCCTGAAGCCACCCACTGTGAAGGGACTCCAGTCCTAGCACTTAGAGACTTGGGTAGTATGTGTGTGTGCAACCACTTGAACGCTGTGTGTTTGTATGTTTTGTGTTTATACATATGTACACACGTATTTTGATTTAGGATGCCTTGTAGTAAGTTAGTGTGAATCCTGTCATTCTCAAATCTGTAATTAAGTAGCTGTTTTAATTAGAACATATTCTACTGAATCACCTTGTTAATCCTTAAATTGCTTAATGATTAAGTGCTGCTAAAATTCAACCTCTGGATCCAGCTCAAACCACTAATAAATCTTGAATTGCTCCTAAATCATAACCGTGTCAAATATTTCATCCGTGACAGAGAGAAAAAGCCAAAGATAAAGGAATCTTTTATCTTTGTTCCATTGAATATGTAGATTTAATGACTGCTTGAAAACCCTGTGTAGCTTGATGTTTGTGCTCATATGATAAAACTATTTTAGTTAATATAAAAACAACAATGTTGGTGATTTTAATGTTGCATGGAAATAGTTGAGGTTAGACAGCATTGTTTGAAATGGGAAACACTGCATAAAGACCAGGGTAGACCCTGCCAGTGGGACACTGGGCAGATAATGTTTGAGTAATCTGTTTTTTAGCTATGTCGGTGACGTATATGCCTTAGAAATATATTTTTAAGCACTTAAAAACAGTGATTTTTTGTAATTTCCTTTTTTTTGCAAACTATTAAATTTCTCAAAATATGTTAGAAGTCTCAAGTAGACTCTTAAATGTTACCACCTGCTAAACAACATAGCAAGCAGGTTCTCTTAAACAGCAGGAGTGAAGAATGACTTTGAATTTGAAGCAGTAGAGTGGGAATGAGAGAACTGGTCTACAAACTTCCTGGGTTACTTCTGTCATAGTTAATCATTTTACTGGTTGTCCTTGCTTCCCAGAGGTGTTCTTGAGCTGTGTCCATAAATATTTGAAAGATGTGGCTATAGGGTCATGAAGATGTCAAGAAAAATAAACACACAAGAAACCTAGGAGAGAAGGAGCTTCAGCTCTGACATTACAAAATACACACCTTTGTGACTTTCCAAGTAAAAGTTTTTGAGCAAATGCTCTGTGCAGGGGAGAACAGTTCAGAACTCAGTGGGACTGAAGTAAAACAATCAGTAAGTAGGTCCATCTAAACCCTCACCTTCAGTGGCTAACAAAAGTATTATAAAAGTTCACTTTCCATGTGAAGAAAGAAAGAGTGTATGAAGAACCTGGGTTTGTTTTCCCAGCATTTAGCCCTGCCACTCATGTGAAAAATGAAGATCTGAAAGGAATTAAAAGACATCGCATCAGCAGGAATGGAAGCAAGCTGATTAGATGTGTTCAAGCTCTTGGTAATCGTTAAAAAATACATTTTACGGGAATAATAGCTGCCTGTTGACTGAGTGCCAGTGAAAAGTAAAAGGATCAGAAGACAAGGAATACGATTATTATTTAAAAGTCTCTTTGCATTGACAGGTTTGGTTCATTGAGCTGCAGCCTATTATATCAAATTGCTTTACTTGATTTGTGTTTTTTGAAATACAAACAGCTCATTTAACCCTGGATTTTGAGGTGCTAGGGGACAGGTTTTGTAAAGCAGCTTAAGAATCAAATTCATAACAGGCCAAAGGCAGGTTTTAGCTGTGAAATTTCACATATAATTCAAACCTCCTTTCTCAGGGGCTTGTATCTCGCTTGTAGTCCACATGGAGTTAGGTGGTGCCTAATTAGCAGAAATTAGCTGGAGTTTCACAGCAACAGGATTTTGGTACTCTCAATAAATACATCTGCTTTACTTCTATCCACAGGAAGAGGAAGCAGCCATTTTTTATATAGCAGCTGGTGAACAAAGCTTTCCTCTAAGAGGAAATCTTGGCTCTGGGCCTTGCTTATTTGCGATAGGGTCAAATACCTCCTGTGAGAACTAGCTTTTCCTTTTTTTTAAAAAATATGAATACACACTGAAATCAAAGTTCTTTATTCCTCCTACACAAGGTTAGTGATTCAATTAACTTCTAGGTTAGTTCAAGGCTCCATCTCATCCTCTTATCTTTTCAGACTTCACAGGTTTTTGCATTCTTTTCTGCGTGGTGCCCCAGCAATTAGGAAGGCCACAGAATTTCCTCCCACATCTCTCTAGTATAGACTGTATGTGGGCAGCCAGGGAACTCTACTGGAACATGAAAGATATGGGTTTTACACTTCTTTATTATGAAAGAGTGGAGGTAAACCAGCTAGGTTAACATATGAAGGTGGTGGCTATCAGCAGCTTTTGTTGCTTTTCTTTTTTTAGCCAAACATTTAATGGAAAAATGAATGCTCCTTGAGTACCTAAACAGAAGTGTACTCACTGGGAGAGTCTGGAGTGGACTGAAACTCCTTTTGAGCAGCCCTTTCTTTAAGTAGCTGAACCCAAGCTCCCCATTCAGGGATGCTGATGAAAAATTCTTGGTTGCTGGTCAGTTTTTTTTTCCAGTCCTTGTCACTTAGGATACAGATTTTCTGATTCTTTCAAAAGCACTAAAATCTCATGTGCTAGAGAATGGCACTTGCATTTAATTTGCAGGTAGGTGTATAACCTTTTATATATCCTTTGGATACTTTCCAAAGCATCTAGGCTCTGAAGATACTAAATATCACTGAAAATTAACATTAACAACAATCTCTCAGGTGAAGATTCTGTCTACTTTATAATCCAGGGGTGCAATTGTAGCATCTATAGAAATACCTATGATCATTTTAGTCTAGCTAAAACATCACTTTGGTCCTACCAAGAGCAAAGTGATGTTAATACGTATTCTAGTAAAAGCTGCACAAATATGTCTGCCAGTCTGGATAAAATCTTTGAGACAGTTGTTGATTTAGTGAAGTAGGAAGACCAAAAAGCAGACTATTGGAAACAGGCCAGTTTCTAGAGAGGGAAAAGTCAGAAAGAGATGACTTCAGAAGAGCAGTACTTAGATGCGGTGCTGAGAAGTGTTTAGAGAAAAAGAAAGAAAAGGGATGAGTTGGAAAGGATCATACTGGAAGGAGCTTCTAGGAGGATGAAAACAATTGCAATACAGAGAATGACAATAGACACCAGCTGGCAGGTGGAGGTTGGATATGGCCCTCTAAACAGCAAAACTACCAACAGAGTTATTGAACAACAGTGTGTAAAACAAGTGAAGCATTTGTATAGTCAGTCAGTTACGGGAGGTGATAAATATACAAAGAAGCTATAGCAATTGGATTCAGTATCACAGAGAATGTGTAATTAGGTGAATCACACTTTGTTAAGTACATAAAGAAATGCAGGGAATAAATTAAAAAATGAATCCATTATGGAACAAACTAAAGAGTGAACTAATTACTGAGTGAACTAATTATGCAGAGGATTAATCACAAAACAAGCTAGTGAGTGAGAGGGCAACTGAGGAGGTGGAGATGAGGCAATGAGTAGCCAATCTAGAAGCCAAAAGTATGAGGTGTTGCTGAGTGATGCAAGTGGACAGGTTTTAACCAAACAGACTGCAATTGTGCCTCCTGCTGAGTTCTCATCTGTGGTGGGAACATCATGCTGCTTTGTGAAGTGCTAGGAGAAAGGGAGAAGGTGATGGCTGGTTTTGGCCATGTGAGAAGAAGGGGGTGAAAATAAGCTCTACTTAGTCTACTGGTTTGTGTTTCAGGACTATGGAGCTGTAAAATGAGACTGTGATTAAAGGCTTTACTGGTCTATTTTGTTCTGGTTATACCAGAGAAACTAATGAGAGATCTTGGAAAGGCTATTATCAGACTAGTTTTGACTTCTCCATTTAACTGATCTCCCTTAACTAGTGTGGTTGAGCCCTGGCTGTGCTTTTAATAATTCTCTTCAAATTTGTACATACACCACAAACTGCTTTCTCTGGTCTCTGGTGCTTTGCCTATCCACAAATATTCTTAATTTCTTCTTCAAGCAGCTGCCCACATGATTTTAGGTCTGATACAAAGTTCACCAAGTTTTGCAGCAGCCTTTATCTAGACCTTCCTGTGAACCGCTTGAGATCAGCCTCGCTTTTCTGACCGGAGATAGTGGAGCTCCTTATTCAGCTCAGAGGGTGAGGACTTATATACAGGGTTCTGGAATTCATAAGCTGCTCCTGAGGTGTGGTGCCTGTGCAAGCTCTCTGGCTTGTACAGCTGTTGTCTATTTAACTGATTAATACCCGGGTACAAAAGGAGAAATTGGCATTTGGCTGTTTGAAAACGAGACTTGAAGTACTTTCCAGAAAACTATGGATTTAAAAAGCCCTCAAAGAAACATGGAGCCTTACTATGTTATTGTATTTTCCTAAAGTAGTTGATGAGGCTTCTATGCCACCACTTATTTTATGTTTTTGAAGGAAAAAAAAAAAGTAGTTTAGTATCCCAAAAATACAGATAAATGAATTACATTAATCTGTAAAATTAGATCAGATAGAGGCAAAAACATTTTTTTATGATGATACTTCATTCTGTTGTGGGATAATCTGTGATTTAGTGTTGCTAAAAAGCCATGAAACATCAGATTTTATTTTTTCAGTTGTTGGCCTATTGCTTCAGTTAATTCATGCCAGATTTTGTTTTCCCTTGATTTAGTGCTACAGCCACTATATAACAAGATAATTGCCTTAAATGGACATTGTTTAAAGTTTCATTATATGAGGAAAGGAATTGTGATACTTGCTACAATTACACAAAACGCAAGTAAGGTTTATGGAAGTTTCCTTTTAGACTCTTTTCCAGTTGCTCTTCTCTCCTTAAATCACCTTCATCACAGAAAGCTGGAGGTTCCTCAGCCTATGCCTTGCTGCTTGAGTGAAATGAACCTGAATTGTACTTCCAAAGGAAAAGCACGAGGTGACAGGAAAACTTGACTTGGTGTTTTTCTCTAGTACTGGAGGATGGGAAGAAGAAAGGGCTTGTGCTACTGATGCTGAAAGGGAGGGAAGAGGGGATGTGGTCCAGCAATAGTTTTTGCTTCACTCATCCTGAAACTTTGTTTTGGTAGCTCTTGCAGCAGTCATTCTGGCTCTGGTATAAACAAAATAGGCTATTGGGAGGTGGGGGAAGCGGGGCCAGAATGGCCATGGCCACGGCCAGCTGCCACTGTTTTCAGCAACCAGCTATCGAGGCAAGTAACTGCCTTGTATTACTGTCCTGAGCATTATGTTCCTATGTTCTAGTCCTGGACGTCTTCTGGGTGTTAATGGCAAATAATTTTTAATGGCCTTTCTTTTTTTGTAAAATTGTTTTAAAATTATTTTTTTGTTTGCTAGTTTGAGAAAAAGTTTGAATGGCTGTTCAATAAAAGATTTGAATGTCAGGTAGTTTAAAGTCTATCTTGTGTTTGTAGTATGAAAAGTATACCCAAAAGATACATTAAAAATATGCAGATTTTTTTTCTTAAGCTTCCAAATACCTTTCTTTTAAAGTAAAGTTTCTACAAAATCAACTTACAATAAGAGGAAATAGATTTTGTTAGACTAGCTGATTAAAGAGGACAAGTTCCTGAAGGAACATTGTGCTTGAAAGCTTATCGCCTTTTATTATTGTTGGATAGTGCTCGTATTTCTGTAACAAATCATTGGCTTGGGATCAATGGGAATTCGGAGTTCTTAATTTCTTCCACAAATAAAAAACAAGATCAGCACCTGGCAGAGTATTTGGAAGAAGAAAAATTTTATTTACAGCCCTATATAGTGCACATATATTTTGTCCAGATAGTATTTGAATACTCATAAAAAGCTTGTTACTGACCTTGTTGCTTTGGTACGGGTTCTGTTTTGTTATTGGCCTCTGCTTTCTGTGGTTCATCTGTTTTTTTATTTTCACCCTTAAAAAAATAAACAGGATTAGAAACTGTAGATGCTCGTTGTTGAGAATGATAAGGATGGTTTGATATCTGCAACATTCTCCTAGGAATTAACCAAGTTTACACACACTGAGCTTTGTTCCTGGGTGTTCCCTGTGTGTTCTTGGACTAGACTTTCCAGAGTGTTTCAGAAAGGGACTTGGATGCTGAAATCAAAAACTGATGTATTTGCATCTGCTGTGCAAACCCAGTTATTCAGCCTAGAGTTCTGCTGCTTCATGTTCCCAGAGCCTCATTTGTGTTGTCACAGAATCACAGAATCACAGAATCTTCTAGGTTGGAAGGGACCTTAAAGATCATCTTGTCCAACCGTCAACCTAATTCTGACAAAAATAAACACCCACAACAAACAAAAAGCAACACCATCACTAAACCATGTCTCCCAGCACCACATCAACCCATCTTTTGAACAGTGCTGCCACTCACAAGCCAGTCCACATCTCTGAATTAGTCCTTCTTCTGCCCAAACCTTCTGCTGGGCTAATAGACCTGGTATCACAGAACCACAGAATGATATGGGGTTGGAATGGACCCCCTGAAGATCATGTAGTCCAACCCCCCTGCCAGAGCAGATCCACCTAGAGCAGGTTGCACAGGAACGTGTCCAGGAGGGTTATGAATGTCTCCAGAGAAGGAGACTCCACCACTTCTCTGGGCAGCCTCTTCCAGGGCTCGGCCACCCTCAAAATAAAGAAGCTCCTCCTAATATTTAGATGGAACTTTCTGTGTTCAAGTTTGTGCCCAATACCTCTTGTCCACGTCCTTGTATGTTTTGAGCTACCTTACCACAATGACAGATCTCAACCTTTACAAAATACAGAGACAGTATCAACTTTCGCTGCAAAAAATTAACATCCTCCCACACTTACTGGCTTAGATCCATGAACCAAGTCCTCATGCCCCTTAGTTTGTCTTGGCTTGGAGGAGGCAGTGAGAAGTGCATGGGGAGTCTTACGTGTTCACAGCGCTATGTAGCAGCATTGTGCTAATCAATCCCATGAGCAATTTTAATCCCAGACAGAATGATTTTTCCTGGTGTTTATCATACTGATTTTAGCTAGTATAAGCATATGGAAAATTATTTGACTTCAGAAGATTTCAAGTCTTCATGCACTTTTTTTTTCCTCTCCCTCTCCAAACTCAATTACCTTCTCATTGTCTGAGTTTCTGAGATTAATTTGGGGTTTGTCTTTTTCTATGAAAGTACTTTTTTTTTTCCTGTCTGCTTTTATTCAGAGAATCTGGGACTTAAGTTCTAATATACATATATAAAAATCATTAAATTAGATATTTTATATATATAAATGAAAAATAAAAGTCTAATCAATATCTGTGCATATTAGAGGTTCTTGTTTTGTTGCAAAGATCATTTTCTTTGTTTCGGGCTTCCTCCTAATAGTGTGAGAACATTAGGGTGAGAACATTAGTGTGAGAACATTAATGTGAGAACAGTGATCTACGGTTACCAGACACTATGTACATTTCTTCTTTTCTCTTTAGATAGTATCTCCTTGCAGGCAAAAAATTCTTAATTCTCGACCCATTCATCTGCCTCCATCTTAACAGTATCTATAATAGTGGAGGCTGATGGTGATATGATCTGAGTGTTATGCTGATGTATGGAATAATTCTGGTGGAAAGAGTAATCCATGTCTCCAGGGAAATCTAAATATATATTTTTTCCAAGTGAGGTATCAGGCTGCACAGAAGTCAGCCGTGGAGATCAGGATTTTTCTTCTTTCAAGACAATGGCTTATTGACCCAAGAAAGCTGCTGTGCAGAAGCACAGGCGATAATTTGCCTGCAGATCTGCAGTATATGAAGTTTGTTGAACATAAATATTTTTGCCATTTTGTGTGGATGGCAGTATGGATATGCCTGTTCATCAAACAATTGGTTTTTTGCATGTTTATAATAAATAACAAATCAAATTTGAGTTGCAGTTAGGTCGGATTAAACCACACCTCTTCCTGAGGTTGTACAAACCTATGAACTTCTGAAAAGCATCAGTTCTAGGGAGTTATTCAATCTTATGAACATTTATGTTTCTATCAGTCTTACTTAAAACTGTAAAATTTATAGAACTCTTATACATGTAAATCAAGGCTCCCAGAAGTTAAGTCAGAGTCTTTGTATGTGTTCGACTGTTGTGAATGTTTTAAAAGATGCTACTTGGTTGTATTACTTTTATAATGGTGGAATTTCAATTGTTTCATTCAGCATGAATTCAAAATAGCTCAGGCTAATTCTAACAAGCTCATTTCACTTTCCTAATTATTTGGTGAAAGCCTAAATTGTTGCCATTTTGTCTTGTAAAGTTTTGATAACATCAAGCTGGAAAAAACCAAAAGAATATATTATTGGGAAAAGATTAAAATTCAAAGGTAATGCAGGAGTATCTATCCTTCTGTCTCACTTTAAAATATTCCATTAATTAAAATGAAAAAAACGAGAACTTTTACAGTAAAGAACTACTAAATAAAAAATATAGACCATAGACTGATATGGCTTACTGTATTTTTCAAACAGGAGTTATATTAGTAAAACCAAGCCAAATAAAATACTTCCTAAAAAAGCTACTAAACTACTTTGCCTTTCTGACAGTTATAGGGAAGCAGGCTGATATATACCTGTATGCCTTTCCAATATTCAGAAAGGATATACTGGCATTTTCTGCCAGCAGGGAACAAGATGAAGAGGAACACATCAGCACAACAAAAGCAGCCACACCAATACCTCTAATTCTCCATTTGCAATGTTGATCAAGGTCTCTCAAAAGCTTGTACTGTTTCAGGTTAGCCCTATTTGGAAAGTAAATGTAAAAGGATGAAATCTATATTTTCTTCATAAAGAAAAGGCAGAAGGGAGGAGGGGAATAAAGGCTTGAATTTGATTTTGCTAAATAAGATTCATACCATGTGCAGTAAGTATGTTTGAAAATCTAACCTTTGACATTTACTAACTTAAATACTTTCTAAACAAAAGGCAATATCACTGAGTCTATACTAAACAATAAAAACTATACCTGGCCTGTAGATGCCTTGGGTGGTGGAGGGACAGCTTCATTCTTGCAATCTGTTTCCTCGGGTGATAATTTTGCTCTAGAAAATACTGCTTTTATTTTTTTAAACATCTTGCCCGTTCAACTCTCCTGAAGCCTCTATAACTCTTTTACCATGAACAGGTACATAGCACATGTTTTCTTACCATTAAGCACTTAAGCCAATTAAACACTAAATCTGGTTTAGGTCTGATTTAATACCTTAAAGAAATTCCTTGCAGTCTGTTTCAGTGACAGCTTTTTCTCACCATTAGTACTTTTGGTTTATGTTGTAAACATAATTCTAATCTTGATGGTTACACTGTATATAGACTCAACTTTTCACGCACAAATTCAGAGAAGAATGAACACTGTCTGTTTAGACTAAATCAGCGCCTAACCCTACATATATTGGATATTAAGCATTTAGTTTATATTTAGAAATGAGGTTTTATGTCCTAAATAAACCTGTCATTTAACCAGGAAATGCAAAAGATTAATTGACCAATAATCACCAGCTACCCAGCAGCCTACATGAGATCTCAAGAAGTTTAATTTCTTTGCAGTTATCTTATTTTTTGAGTGAATGACACTGAAAGGTCTTCTGCCAGTATTTGTTGTAGCAAGTTTATACCTGGTTTTATTCCACCCTTCTTAGTTGAAAGAATGGAAATAATTTCATCTTTCATTTTTCAATGTATTTACAGACAATACCATTTTAAGCAGAGTCTTAGATACAATGCTGATGGGTTTAAGTTTTAGGTGAATGTCCTACAAATCAGTAAAATATAATTTTTTATAGACTTTATAACTTGGACATAATTTTGAGATTCTATAGGCTTTGGGTCATACTATATGAATCTCTCTATAAAATCAAGCATGGTTTATTTTACAGATAGAACTCAATTTCAAATGCCTCTAGTGCCTTCTTGATTCAACCCATGTTAACAAGGATCTTTACAACTGAATTGTCTCTTTTTTTCTTAAATTCCCCTTTATTAATTACAAGTCTATGTTTTCACTGTAAGCTCTGAATTTGAGCTAAGAGCTTATAATTGACTTATGCTGGTCATGAAGACATCAAGAAATGTAGAAAGCTACTCTTTGAGTTCTTTCCATATTACATTTTTAGCATTTATATTGAAGTATTAAAATTGTCCCAGTGATTGCCTCCTTGGGGTTTCTATCTTCTGGCAAGAATGGTTTCTAATCTTTCTTCTACCGTAGTAGTAGCTCTAAGAATGAACCAACAATATTTTCATTAGTTAGTTTGTAAGCCTTTTTCCATCGACACTTATGAGGCAGATCTTATAATAGTTGGTTGGACTTCGGTCTTGTCATTTGGGCACCTATCCCCCTCTCACCCTCCGATATGATTTCATAGTTATTAGATGCAGCAAGACCTTGGAACCTCCCTTTTTATAAGGGTCTATGTTCCAGTTTACTTTAAAAGCAACTCAATTCTTGCTAATGCTTCAGTCTGTGTTTAAACAGTGTTTGAATGACTAAATTATAAATTAAAATCTAAAATATTTATCACCTATTTATGCAGATCTGGACAATAGGTAGCTTCTTTTCTTTTAGGTGTGAAATTCTACCTCCTTGCTCTTTTTACATTGGCTCACAAGAGAAGAATCTCAGAAGAAATCCTAGAAAACAAGTTAGTTTTTCTTTTACTGTATGAAATTTTAGTGGGGTAAATTGGCTAATGCAGGAAACTGTCAATTGCTTCACACAAACTGTACCTGCAGACTGAGCCTTTTTGAGATCAACTGTTTTCTTATTATAAAAATTAAATTCCTCATTATTAAATTTTTTTAGAATAGCTAATTTTGGTCTTTCTTTATTAAAAGTAGTAAAGTTGTGCATAAAGCATAAAACAATGAAAATATGTAGAATTTATTAAATGAAAACATGTATTTCAAGAATTTCTGCAAAATTAGGCACATTTATCTTTTAAAAAATGCCAAACAATAACGTGCTTTAATTATTTTTTTTAATTATAGTGTTTATGCTGTTTTTAATTTATAATTAAAAGGCGTGAAAAATGAATATATCAGACATTAAAAGGAAAGTGCCTTTGGGAACCTGTGAATAACTATTGACGTCTGCAGTTAATGAATGTTATATTGGTTTAGTCTGTGACTAATTAAATAAATGTTTGAAACTCCTTCATATGATGTGATTTTGTAAATAATAAGCAGACCACAACAAACCTAATATTTTGGTAACGATGGAGGTACAAGTTTACCCCCTGACCCTAGCAAATTGATTAATCTGCTTGAATATTTCATTTCTCTTCTATGTAGCATGGCTATTTAGTTATTTTTATCAGACTCTGAACTTGTTAAAAGCACTTCAGTTAATTGAATATCATGATGCACTATTAAGTAAGAAGATTAAGAGCAGAGCAACAAAGCAGATAGCCTGTACCCAGTTAGCTTCTTAGGTACATTGGCTTTGACCAGTGCTTACTATAGGCTGTATTTATGGTAAACCGTACAGGGATTTCAAGCCTGTCTTACACGTTCTCTAGATACAGGAAGAGTACATCCTTTATTTATTAATGATGTACACACTTTCCCATTTTTTGCCTTCAAGGAAATGTTGCTCCTTCATTTAAAAATTTCGCATATGCATAGGCTTTCCAAACTTTTCACAATATTTTTCCTTGCTAGATTTTTTTTTTAATCTAAAAGTAAATTTGAAACAAGGCATTCGCAGAGTGGATTTTATGTTCTAAACTTGCGCAAGAGATTATTCACCACGAAACATCGCAGATGTCTCAGAGACTGAGGTCATTTAAATGCTGTATTTTCACTTGATTTGTAACCACTGCTAAAGCAACTGGCAGGACTCTTTCCCACCACCCCATTTGAAGCTGTAGGTTGCAGTTTAACCCCAGCCAGTAACTAGGACCACGCAGCTGCTTGCTTGCTCCCGTCTCCTCTGTTTTTTTTTCCTGGTACTTGCTATAAAAAACATGAAAGCCCTGTGAGCCTAGATTTAACTACCAGTGTATTTCATAGGCATAGAGTGAATTCCAAAGGCTTTTTTGCATTCCTTGACAGGCAGTGTCAGTTGCTCCATTTGCTTGAATGTACAGATCAATAGAGATCATCTGAAGTTTTTATTTTTGTATTAAATCAGGTGTGGCATGTTAAAAAGATCAAAGCCTGAGTTTCAATTCCATTCAGATCTTCCTATAATGCAAAATGTAATGTTATTTATAAGATACCTTTCTTCACTTTCTCTCTGTGATTCAAGGATCTTGACAGCTAAGAGTGGTATGTCTTTCTTTAGAGCTCTGTAACAGTCGTCAGACAGAAGCTGTATCTAGCACTTATCATATTTTTTCCTCTGTACAGTGTAATATTTGACAATTTCACCTATTTTTGTGGATTAACAAAAATCATACCATTAATTTATGTCTTGCTTAATTTTGAGGACTTTGTTAAAAGACCTTTTTTTTTTCTCCTTATGAAGAAAATGGTTCTGGAGCTCAGATTTTTCATAGCTAATTATTGTTTTCTTTTTTAAACTCAAGTGATACTATAACCTAGCTAGCTATGACTTAATAAAGAAAATTATTTTATGCTTTTAAATGAAGTACATCTCGTTAAGCGTATTATCACGGTTGTGGCCAGATACACGCACTATAACTGTAGCCTTCAGTGAGGTATTTTTAGAAATAACATAGGTTACTTAAAAGATGATTCTTCACTGTTTCAATGTAGCTAATTTTGCACTGATTGCTAAGGCTTTTGGTGCAGTTTACACACTGCCACAAATGCACCAGAATCAGTCTCTATATCCTGTTTGAGGCAGTAATAGGTCTTATGGTATGGAGGAATCTGGAAATACACAATAATCTTGATTGGTTTTGCCTTCAAGAAATGCAGATTCTATTTTTTCCTTTCAAATTCAGTTTTATATCTCAAATCCAAATAACATGATCTGTTCAGCTTACAAGAAAAAACAGATGGGAACACTTGTGGCAATAGGCTGGAAAAGACAGGGTGTTGATATTTCCTATTCCTTTTCACATTCCTCTATATAAAATTACTTAATTAAGGTAGGAGCCATATCCTAAAGACTCATTTTTCTGGAGCCTTCCCCAGATCCTGGCTAGCCCTGAGTGTGATACTATCATCATGCCACAACGTGATGGGTGGGTTGGAGGAGGTGACAAAATTGACTGTCAGCCTGCCAAAATTATGATGGCTGATGCCACTTCTTGCTAATGGCCTCTTTTGATGAAAGTAACATGTGAATCAAAGGAATGGGGCACAAACCTGAAGAAAACGTAAGCTCACTTACATTTAATTATGCCATTGTCTGCAGGTGTAATGAAAGGTGAGGAAAGATTCTTGTCTGCTAGTAGAAAGTGCACTTCCTTTGGCATGTCTGGCTTTTTTTCTTTCCCCTCCTCTCTCTGTCTTTTTAATTCTTTTTTTTTCCCGCCTCAGAACAAAAAAGGCACCACCACTAGATGTTTATGCCTGTATTTTTTATGTGTCCTTATGGGACGAATTTCTTTAGTAACAGTGTGTTACTCCCTCAAATGTGACTCATCACATGAGAAAGCTTTAGCAACTAGGTTTGTGCTCAAAAGTCTCTCTCACTTAAATGAATATCCAAAATGAGCCTGGGTCTAGGGGAAAAACAGGAACAGCCCCTCCAGAAAGGTAGTCATGAGACCCACCTGGAGGAGTCTCAGCCATGGGCTAGATCACTGGTGGAATTAGGCCTCCTGCAGCCCCTACTGGAAGACCACATAATCTCAAACTGGAAACTTAAGGTCTTCTCACCACCTTACTTGGTAAACAGAACTGATTTGGAATGTCTAAGAAGTCATTTTTGTCTCAGAAGCAAACAACATAAAAAACAGTGCTCTCATGCCACATGTAGTTATTTAGTAATCTTATACTACTGAGGTCATAGTCCCCTTTTTCTTCCTATTTTTCGTGCATCTCCATGGAGAAGAACAGATTAGTACAGAAGGAAACAGATTCTCTGCCACATCCTCTAAATGGGAAATAGCCTGCATGTGGTCTGCTGGATATTTCCCATGGAAAGCCCTCTGTGTGGGAGCCACTTCTAGGGAAACTTCAGTTGTTCAAAATATGAATTCCAAGTACTAGGGTTTCCCAAAATATGTGAGATGAGCTCAAACCTTATTCTGTACCGATACACTTTTTTTTAATGAATACATAATGCAGCTATTTACAGTTGGGAAGTTGACAAGGGTTCCTCTGCTGAATGTCTTCAGTAGGAAACCCCAGGAAGACAACAAGGAGGGCAAAAAACCTTGCCCTTTTAAAGGGCTGACTCCTGGACTGGAACCTGTATTTCAGCACGGAGCTGCATGGGCTGACTGTGCACCACATTTTAAAACTTTTAATGAAAACCACTGGAAAAGTTAGGGTTTTTGCCTGAAGGCTTTTTACCTCAAAAAGCTGAAAAGAAGCCACTTCGGTAAAATTATTTTCCTTCAAATGCTGGTAGGGTCTTCTCCTCTAGACTAAAAAGACCTGAGTCCCTCAGCCGTTCCTCATAAGAGAGATGCTCCAGGCCCCTCATCATCTTAGGGCTACAAAGATGGTAACAACCCCATGTGATTCTGTGATTCTCTGAACCATGCAAGTACACACTGAAACAGCAGGCTGCCAGAAAGCTCACTAAAATGCCAAGACTCCCCAAAAAAGAAAATGTGGTTCTGCTACTTTGTTTTCTAGCCTTGTAAAATACCAGTGACCTGGAATGGATCTTGCTGTTAGAAAATCCGAACAACTTTTTCACAAAAGACACTTTAGAACCACTGCTTTACACGTGACTTTATACTCAAAGCCAGAATGTAAGAGTTATTCTCTAACCACTGCGTTCAAGTGATTTCACACACGACTAGCTGGTTATGATTGACTTTTTAAGATGCTAATCATTGTTTCTCTCGTGTAGAATACCTGTGAGGAGCAAGGATGGTAGTATTTATCTTTGCGGAGCGGTAGAAAGGAACCTGTCACCTTAAATAAAGCTGTAAGAAAACATCAGGTGAGTTTAACTTTCATACATGTGAGCACACCAGGAAAAGGAAACTTCAATGTACATGAAAAGGAGAGAAATTCTTGAACCATGACTCAATGTCAACTTTTGGTAAGGTTTAGGTCTAGAGCTTGTTCTGTTCTGGAACTCAAAACCATTTAATGCGAGGTGAAAAGCAGCCTCCATTAAAAAAAGGATTTTTTTCTGTTTAAGAAAACAACATCAACAAACCAAAACAACACAAAATAAGTATCTCTTATTCAGGATGTTTTCAATATATAATCTCATTCTCGGTGCCTTGTGCCTTCCCAATGCCCTCTCAACATTACTCTGTTATATTCTTTTATAGGACTAAAGGGAAGGAAAGACTTAAGAGAAAAAGATATTTTTATATTGTTTACAGTGAAGCATATCCGAAGCTGATAAGTAGTGTTGGACTTCAACGTTCAATATTTGTGGGCTTTTGAAGCTTCCCTTTTCAATGAAATCGAGATGTTTAGGAAACAGAGACAAATGTGATAACTTAAAAACGATGCAGTTCCGTTATTTTTTTTTTTTTTTTGCCTAAGACTACTTTACTTTTCAATCATTTTAGTTATAAAAGCTTGACATACTTTCTTGAAGAGCGGCCGGGGAGATGAACACACGGCGATGCGGTCCGTGAGGCGGCGGCAAGGCCTGAGGTGAGCCCGAGGCAGGGGGGGGGTCCATGGCGCTGCACAGAGAGGGTTCCCAGCTCAGAGACA
>JAHREE010000563.1:1860261-1973231 GCA_033628505.1 Tringa tobata
GGTTGAAGGAGGATGGAGCCAGGCCTCTTTCAGTGGTTCCCAGTGACAGGATGAGGGGCAACGGGCACAAGCTGGAACATGGGAAGTTCCACTCCAATCTGAGGAAAAACTTCTTTCTGGTGAGGGTGGCAGAGCCCTGGAAGAGGCTGCCTAGGGAGGGTGTGGAGTCCCCTTCTCTGGAGATCTTCCAGGCCCGCCTGGATGCTCCTGAGTGATGTGCTCTGGGCAACCCTGCTTTAGCAGGAGAGTTGGACAGGACCTCTAGAGATCATCTAGACTCAACTGTGATTCTGTAATTCCATGGCTGAATATGGTTGAAAAAGGACCCAGAGGTGCAAGGCAGGCACCTGTCGGGGAGAGCAGAAAGAAATAAGTGTGGAGGGCAAACATCTGTGGCCGCTGCTTTCTTATGCTTTCTTGTAAACAAATGATCATTGTGGGCAGAGGAGGAAGAGGGGGGTGATGCATTTAGGGTGTTTCAAGCCAGTAACGTTAACGCTTGTTTAATGTTAACACTTTTATTTGGGGGAAATGGAAATAGGAATTTGGTTATAAATTGCATCTCTTCTGGAAAGCTGCAATTCACTGTGTTATCAAAAGAATGAAAACTCTCAGAAGTGTGTAATGTATTCCTCTAAACCTATCATATTTTATACGTACCCTCAGAACATCCTTTTCCCACTGCAGTGATGCTAAGCTTTATGTTTTTGCTAACATAAATATTTAAAGCATGCCACCAACACAAGCGATCTAAGCTAGTTAACAACATAGCAACAAACAGAACTGAGCACTGCACAGATAGTGGCTTAGAGGAGAAAAAAAACCCTCTTAAAAAAAACCTCTTTAAATGTGGTGTTAATTAGATATAGTTGATAAAGCACTGAATTGGGACTTGCCCCAGTTTCAACCAGTTGATCAAACTTTTACTGTTTTCCTTTGTGTGTTTTTCTCTACTTAAAGGTAAAGCTGTAATTACTGTCTGAGGAGGCTTTCCCTGCCATGCATGGATTGAGACCAATATAGTTGGTTTTTGATTCTAGCATTTTTTTGTGCTTTTGCAGTTGTTATGAATGCCAGATTTGTTGTTTGCATGGGGGAACTTCTGGTGGAAGGGACAGGAGTTCTTATTATTTTTATTAGTAGTAGTAATGGTACTTCTAAGGCAAATTAACAGTCCAGCTCACTCTGACGAGGTTGTGCATTACAAAAAATGTTAGGCAAACATTCGCTTTTCATGTAAGTAGCTTGGTCCAGAAAAGTAGTGCCTAACATGATTAACTTTTTCAGAGTGCTGTGTTGGCTTCTGCTTTCTTTTCTCATCTTCTTTTAAAGGAGAGCAGTGAGAATATTTCAATGCAGCTATCTAGTGGGTTGTATCCTAAGCTTAAATACAGGACCTGGTTTCAGTTCTGACCTCTGAAAAAGGATTCATGTTCACAGCTCCCACTCTTCTGCAGTGCTGTGTTGACCTTTTGTAATGATGAAAGAAACTATTCTCAACATCTCCTGTTGAATCAGTATAGCTGTGTAGATTATAGCTCAAAGATTAACTGAAACACAAAAAGAGGGAGAGCAAGAACAACTGTTAGCTCTGCATTTCTGTCATTTGCAAAGGGCAAAGCAGGGTGGGAGCTTCTGTAAAGCCAGGAAATTTTATGCAAATAACTTAAAGTTACTGTGTATGTGAAACTTGTAGGAGTGAAAATCAAAAGGAAAATGCTTTGAATAAGACTAGTCTGTATAGCACTCATGGCCTGCTTGTCCTGCACTTCATGAGGGTCTGATCTTAAAGATCAGATTTGATTTTGCAACTCATTTGATTCATTGACAAAAGGTAGAAGAGTAATGTCTCTACGAACAAGTCAGGCTCCATTTCTTGCTTATCCTGGACTTCTCGTTTTCAAATATAACATTGATAATGTGATGAGCTCTAAGAGAAGTTGTAGAGGTTAATACTTCACCATTAAGAGTCACTCCCCCTAAACAGTGAGACACGCTTAAAGAGAAGAGCATTTCATGGCAAAAAATGTATATCGATTTGGCTGCCTACTGTATTCACTTTATATTTGCAGAAAGGGGCTTACTTGTGTTCAGGTAGTGCTGTGAAGAATTCATGCTCCCTTTCAACTTAGATTTTAGGGCAATGTAAATGAAAAGCTGGTCTTCTGTTTGCAGATTTTGAACTGATGGTTTATTACTAGCACATGCTTTCCTAATTAAAAAAAATGCTTCTGACTCTCCTGTTCTGTAGATAGGAAAATCTGACAACATCCATTGTATCCCTGTTAACCACGACAATATTTTTAAACTTAACAGATTTCATTTTAGTTGACTGCCTCTTTAACCTCAGTCCTCCACTCTCTCCACAAAAGCATCTTTCTTTACTTTTAAGATTACCTCTATATAGCTGTCACATAATTTAAGGAGAAGAGGAACTTAACCTTCTCTAACTCAATGTACTGAAATTAGCTCGCTCCCCTGTGAATTACCAGTCTGTCTCCTGTGTCCCTGCATAACACTGGAGGGATTCTCATATACGTACAACAGCTGTGGGAGACAGTTACACTAGTGATTCTCCCACTTGCCATCAGCTATCATGCACTGTGATTCTGGGTCTGCTGAGATGTGTGCATATGGCTAACTTTAAAAAAAAAGTAAATTCCTTCACTGAAGTTGTGAGGTAAAAAGAAATTAATTTGACAGCATTATTTCTCTGTTTAAAGTTCACCCTGCCTCTAAATCTTTGAAAGACTGTGGCTTGTCTTATGTGTTAGGACTTACAGTTGAATGTTCTTAGACTCTGAAGTACTCTGCACTGAAGATAAACCTAGCTAAAGAGATTCCAAAGGAGATACAATATGATTAGTGATAAGATACCATAAAATATTTGCTTTAAGGTCTGGAAGTCTACTTCTATTTAAGGAGGAAAAATCCCACAGAACACCTGAAGAGTTTAAAGGAGTGGATAAAATATGGCCTCTATTTTTCCCCTTCTGTATTAGACTTTGCTAATGTATTTTATATCATCTCAGGTTTAAGCTTGTTCCTGGAACAATGAAAGTTTTAGCAGTGTAGGAAAAGAGATTTATTTAGTATTTAAAAGCTCAATCAGTGTTGTAAAAGCTGGAAAGAAGCCATTTCCCTTCTGATACAGAGTTCTCTTGGTTATGGGTCTCACTGTGACAAAAATGCCATTTATTCTGATAAAATATGACTTTTTTTTTTCTCCCCCCAGTCATTAATCAAAACCACTAGTAAGTCTGTGATTAAGCAGTTTATGAAGAGCAGTAAATTTCATCAGGGAAAGCAGAAGATTTATGTCTCTCGTCTCTCTTTAAAATTATAGTATTTCCAGAATTATAAAGCATCAGACCAGTAGTCAGTTTCCATTCAGATTAAATCCTAGAAAACTTGCTCTTAATTACAACTTCCTTGTTTATTCATACCTGGCTGTTTGGTCTTTAGCAAATAACCTCTAGTTTTAAGGGCATCTGAATGATGGAGGTGGGCTAGAAGCAAAACACAGTGAGCTCCTGGATAACCCCATTCTTCTACTTCTTTCTATGTGCACGTGTGTGAGCATGGAGGATAGTACCTACTCATATCTCCAGATACTCTGGTCTTTTGCATTCTCAACCCATGTGTATCGTGAGAAACATGTTCCTTTGGTAGTTTAGCAAAACTTCCCCCCATTTTCACTGCCAACATAGTATCTACTCAGAAAACCCATTTATCTTGCTATAAGTCATACAGTTATTCATTTTTACTTGTATAATCACCCAAATTTCCTTTCTTCTTCATTCTCATTCTGCAAAATGTCTCTTGCATCTTCTGATTTCCTTTTACAGCTCCTCCACAACCACTAAACATTATATTCTTTCTTAGGTGCTTTATTGTGGTTCCTTCCATGCCAACACCTCAGAATGCTGAGATCCAGTATCACTTTGTTGTGAGACCACTAGACCTCTCTTGCTTCTTCAATCTGTGCCCCAGCACTGTGTCCCACTTAAAATCATGCTAGATGTTATAGAAGGTCTCCTTAATCTGCTTCCTGACTCCGATTTATTTTCTGTTGAGCTTCTATAACGTCTTTTCTGTTGCTCTGCCAAATCTGTCCTAGAGAAAGCAGCCTGTACAAGGTGATGGTGATGCTTTCTGGGCTCCTAATTAATTGGTGCTCTATTAACAAGAGCTCTATTAGCAGTGGCAGCTTCTAAAGGTCAGTGAAGTTTCTTGTACCACTAATGTACAAAGCAGATCACAGCCAGGACTATTCAGCTGGGTGTTTGAACTAGAATTGTGTTTAGATCAAGCAAGTTGTGACAATGGTTTACCAGATATGGGGTTTTTTTTCTGCTTATTGACCAAAAGCAGTTAGTGTGTCATGAGTGGAAGAGTCCTGCTATTTACCAGAACACACATCCAGCAGTTTTGAAAGTAATGCCAAAACCCCAATGAAAGATTGGGTTTTTTAGCTTCATTTGTCTGTTTTGTACCAGTAAATTAGAAGTGCTCTACTCTTCGATGAGAGCTAAATGCCAGACCTACAAAGGGTTTTCTTGCTTAGCTCCCTTTAAAGTCAATAAACACTAAATGTCTATTGCAGTATTAATGTATAAGGCACACATAAATACCTTTTGTGAATGCTTAAGGACCAGGTCTGGTGAATTTATAACAAAATGTTATAGATTCAGAGCCTCCTGCTGCAGTGTCTACTCTCCTGCTGGATAGAACTCAAACCCATTCATGTTTTAATTTACTCTAGCAGATAATGTTGTACAAGAAGGGGCCTTGTATCATCAGGTCTTGCTAACTTCATCTTAGACATCAGTCAAACTTTTGACTGCCACTCTCCCATCCCAAGGTTGTTCTGAAAATGTGAGTAGACTGTAGTTAAATTACTGATTTGTGCTGCCATTTCTCACAAATAATCGAGCTCTACTTCCAGCACTCCTTCTGCTTTCGTGGTCCCCTCAAGCACAAGTGATGGGGAAATTGTCAGATAATTGTACCACTGTCAGCTGGACAAAAGTGTAATCTTTGTCATCTGCTCTCAGCTGTATTGGTTTTGAAGGACCAAAAGAGGTAAAAACAGTAACAAGTATTTTCTAAGTGTGCAGATATGATCCTGAACTCACAGGAGGAGCAGCTTGTTTGTTGAGATAATGGCATGTCTTTACAGTTTGTTTTAACATAGACTGAAAATTACATCTTGCTATTTCTAAATGAAATGAGTAGTTCATACTGAATATACAAACATTTTAATACGGATGTTTCTTTTACTATTTATTCTTTGGGCGGGAGCAAGCACGTATTGCTGTACTGCTCTGTAGCACAATAACATGAGATAACTATGTCCTATAGGACAAGCTACACAGAGGAGTTTATGCATTCCCATTGGATTCAGTAGCCTAACCACATGCAAAGATAAAAATGTCTTTGAGGTGCTTACTGCTTACAGAATCTGCCAAGAAACCAGGTGTCACTGCAAGAAAAAAATACAATAACCTCAGGCACCCGCTATGCTTTAGCCTTTGATAAATAGCAAACTCCAAATCATCAGTCGCTTTCTTGCGAACTGTGTTGTATTAATTGTTTCTTAATCCTGCTGTGCATTTTATTTGTTCTCCTTTTTATGTTGATTTACTCTTTGTCACACACCTGTCCAATGAATTTGAAAATGACAATTTGGAAAAGGACTCTTTTGACAAAAAGCACTATATTTAAAAACTCTGACTCAATATCATTTATTTCACTTCTGGAACCCAGAAAAGTTTCTTCCAACTTGATTTGGTAGTCAGGAAAAAAATAATCTTCAAATAAGGAGATTGTTTTGCAAGTATACAGTGACAGAAGTATCCTAGGGGGATGCTTTGGCCGTGAGATGATTTATTTTTGAAATGCAGGTTTCAGGAATGGAAATAGTTGCTTTTTTTTTACATATTCATTTTCTTTAAGAGGAATTATTATCCTTCAGGTTTCCATGTTAATATAATTTTATGCAATTTATAGATTTTTTTTTTCCTTCTCTGTTGTACTACATGTGTTGTTGATCTGTGGACAGTATATGCTAAGTATGTTTTGAATGGTAATGGTTAAAGTCTGCTGTCATAGCATGGAAACAGTCTAGGAACAGTAGTTCTCAGATCTTACTGGAAGACTGTATGTATATATTTTCTTTTTAAATCAGTTTTTTCTCTACATGTGAATTTTGAGTAGAAAATCGCAATGCCTTTAACAGATGATCCCTTGTAAAGAAAAGATTGCTGGTATAAGGAATTCTTTTTCTTCTAGTTACGAAGCTAAAGGAAGAGAAGGGAAAACTTTGTATTTCATATAAACAAAATGTATTGCAAGGGAAAAGTTTTTGCAACATTCCCCATACAATTGTCTGTATTTTTATTGCTGTGTTTGTTTCTCCTCAGCATTTGTGAGACCTTATCACAGTATCTGAGTACATGTACATCTTGTAACATGTTTATTCTCACTTCTTTGCTATGTCTTAAAGCAGTACTACTGTCTCCCTGGGGAGTTAAGAGCTGAGACTGAGATTCATCCCAGTTGTCTGGAGGGGGAGCAATATATTTCCTGAAGGGAGATTAGGCTCGTTTATGCCTTTCTTTTCTCAACATTATGGAAGGAATCAGGACAACTAAATGCTTGAGCAATTCAGATGAGTGCCTGCAGATGAAGTTACTTCACATCTCTTACAGGTCTTGTAGCAAAATCACAACAATGTAAATATCAAGAGTTCTTATCTAACAGATGGGCAAATTCTTATTCAGTGCTGCATTTTAACTCTAAGAAGTCATAGCAGAAGGGGTGTTACTGCAGTAGCACCCAGGGATCAGAGTGTCCTTCTATATTTACTTCGCATCTTGGAAAATGCGTGGCTTTTCTGTGTTCTGGGACTGAGTCACCAAGTCCTGCTCTTAGCATAATTTGTAGTTTAGAGTTCTCCTGCACTATCTTTATATGCCTCTTCCTTTCTGTACAGTGGAAGACTGTGGCTGATGTTCAATATTTTGTTTACCTCTGCAAAGGTAATTCAAAGAATAATATGGAGGGGTGGTGGGGTTTTTTGTTGAACGAAACAAAAATGAAAGCAACATTTTTTGTTGTTTTTCCTGTATTTGGGAAAAGATGGAATATTAAAGTAGACAGGAAAACTCCTATAATTGTTGCTGAATTTGGATGCCAGATTAATCTAATGAATTGATATGCTCCTGGTACCCAACATAGTTACTGGAAACATGTGATATGAATGGGAGGAAAATACTGCCTCATCAGAAATGTTAAAATTTATTTTTGCCTCTTCACAGAAGAGGATCTTCCATGCTGTCATGGCAAGGCTGTGAGCTGGGATAGGAGCACACTAGATGGTTGAGCTTGCTGGTCCTGCAAGCCCTGGAAGGGCCGAGGTTACTGCTGGGAGATGATCCCACCTCACTCCTATTAGTAGCCGATGTACATCTTTATTACTTCCTCAGATGCAGAAGTCGGGACAGCTTAGTCCAGGAAGGGTAGCTGGCCGTGCCATACTGTCTTAGGTGACTACTTGTTTTGCTTATGTAGCTCTTAATTGGCTGTCAGTCTCAGACTTCCAAAATGTAGTTTTCTGTGACTTGAAATAAAAAAATTCCCCATAATATCCAGGCGTCATTTATCTTATTTGACCAGCTATTCAAAAGGCACCATGTCTGTTAACAGACACATACTTCCTAATATCAGTGTACCAAATACATACAAGAAACTCAAAAATACATTAAATCCCTGCCATGCTAAAATAGAGTTCAGTTTATGATCCAATATATGTAAAGCATGTTATACTTTTTGGAATGTATGAATATTTATTCAACTTCAGAAATTCACCGCACAACACTGAATAGACAAATTAAACATAGTCTTTTATGATTAATGGTATAAAAGATAGGCACAAAGAAGGCAGGATATTTCCATAAGTTCAAGTAATACGTGCATATGTGGAAAAAATTAATGAGGTATTCTCACTTAAAATAAGATTTTCACAGAGACTTAGTTGCAGAGAATAGGCTGTGGGTTGAACACAGCATGAACAATTAAAGGGAGAATAAAGGTAGCAAATAAATTAGGTATTGAAAATGAGACTAAGACTGGAGAGCCAAGAGTCTATTTGGATGTTTAGTACAAAAAAATCCAACACGAGAGAGCAATTTCCACAGAATTTTGAAGGTAAAAATATTGAGATATTTGCATATTGTGAAGGGAGAATTTTCTATAGAGCACATACTTGGCTGCACAGTAGGACAAACAGGTAGATGTGACTTGACGTCACGGTCATGATAAATTCAGATGCCCCAAATTCTACTGGTGAGAAGAAGGGGAATAAACTTCCTACTTTCTGACCTGCTTATAGTGGCATCTCAATCATGGAATATGTCTAAAGTTTAAAGATTCTGTCCATTTCTGCTCTGTTTTAGAGACATAGTGAGTGGGTTGTCCTGCTGTTTTGGGTTGCTTAATTGTTCAGTAAGTGTTTTCCTGGGAATAAAAATTAAGAAAATAAACCACTTCCTTATTTCTCCGTGGATTCTGCTTTATTCTATGAAACCATAAACTTTGGAGTTGCATCCTTGTATAGAGTGATCTCTGTTCCATGTGTTTTCCTCTCGCACTGTTTTTACTGATGTATGCTTTTGTGTATATGTTTTTAATGCTTTGCAATAATCCCGTAGGATTTGTGAATCATGGACTACTGAGTCTGTGATGATAATTTGTATTTGGATAGGAACATAAGTCTTGCAGTCCCTTGAGATAAGAATTCTTATAAGGTTTCTTCATATAGGCTTGTTTATTCAAAAGAAAAAGTTTTAAATTACTTGAAAGAGATTTTGAGAAGAAAATCATTAAACAAGATACATAGTTTTCTAGAGGAACTGACAATAAGCAGAGGGAAAAAATTGCTGCATCTTTGAAAGCAAGCTCTAGTGGAGCAGTTACTGAGCCATAAACAAAAGGAGGCTCAAATATATTGGGTCCTTAAACAAAGCATATTTCAAAAATACTAAATTCAATTTTCAGCCAGCAAATCAATCACTCAGATTATACCTATTATGAAGGAAAGAAAGTCCTTGTCTTCAAATCCTTGCAAGGTGAAAGATTTCAAAGAACAGAACCCAGTGGATTTGTGTTTCTGCAACATTTATTTCATATTTTCACCACTTACTGGTTTAGAACATTTTCAATGCTCCTTAGTTTATAAAAGGTTCACAAGAGGTTAATGGGAGTTCTTTCTAGGCCAACCCATTTAAGAATGGATGAATTCTTACCCGCTGCCCTGAGACATAATAGGAGTTAAAATGAGAGTGCCATATCATTAAGTCTGTCCTTGTCAAGTCCACTTTATTTATCGTTAAGGCCACTGTCACGTAAATAAGCTTTTACATGGCATTGAATTACATATACCATATATATTGAGTGCTGCCTTTGGAAGGGTTTACATCTCCCAGCTATGCAAAGTGATAAAATGCTGCTGATTGTATGCTGAATTTCTTGTCTTTTTAATTGAACTTGGATGGTGATACGTGCCTGTTCTCTTTCACACTAGCCATTTTTTTTTTGAATGGGGAACAATGAAAAATTATGAAATTGGAACAGGTATCTTGTAGAACTCTTTTTTCTTTTTTTTTGTAACTGTCACAAATTTGGAGAGACAAAGTCTAGTGGTCTTTCCTCTGCAGCTTATCTGTCAGGGCACGTAGGCTTCCCAGTGTGTATGGGCAGCACAAACCTATAATAGCTTGCAGTGGTACAGTCGGATTTAAGCTGTAATGAAGCCATGTATGAGAGAAATCAGGCTCTGAAGAAATATCTTTTCAGTGTCTTGCCTTGCAGCAGATTCTGCTCTAAGAAAAACTTCTTTGCAAGTGGGAGTGAGCAGGAATCCTTCATAGCTGTGACCTCTCCCAAATCCATGGGATGGCTGTATGAAAAGGCACCACGGCAGGTGACAGGCGGCAAGAAGCTGTGCCTTGTCTCATCAGCCCCATTGCTACCGCTCTGCCCTCTCAGGGCTGGGGCGAGCAGGGGCTGGCTGTTCTGAGATCCTGTGCAGTTCTTCACAGTTACAGATGAATGCTGTGGCAGGAGATGGCAGTGAAGGGCATGCAGCACATCTGAGGTTTGTGAGCACTTTCGCCATGTCAGTCGGTTTCTGCAGCTGCTGCTCACATCAGCTTCAAGAGCAGGCATCTTAACACAGGGAGCGTGGAAGCTTCAGCCTTAACTGGCTTTTAGATAGGAAAAATACCTCTGGGGTAGCAATTTAAGGGACCCAGGGTAATGCTTCTAGAACAGCAGCGTGTCCAGTTTGAAGTTACAGTGAAGGCAAAGTGGGAATGAATATTAAAACTCTCATTGTGACCTCAAGGAAGGGAATTGAGCTAGTGTGGAATTTTACAGTGGAAAGGCTTTTTTCCCATCAGAACTTGTTAATTCAACAAGCTTGAACTTTTCCTGGAAAAGCACATACAGAATCTGATGGGAAATACTCTTTAAGTGAGGAAATAATTTTTTCATCAAGAAAAGAGCAGGAGAGAGATCGACTTTTTTTAAATAATTATTTTTATTTTTAGAAAGGTTGCTTGTGGTTATGTGGATTAAGTTTGTATCTTGATTTATAACCTATGTAAAAGTACTAAGGGCTAAATGAGGGAGACAGGCAGTTGATAGTAGAATCATTCAGTTCTATGGACTATCACTCATCTCATTTTTCCGTCAGTCAGGTTTGGGGAAAACCCCAAACTGTATTATGCAGCAACTTGACTCTTTACACCTACACACCTCCCTTGCATCTTAACTGCTCAGCTATTGGTTATTATAAGGTAGCTGCAGATTTGTCACCGTTTTCTGAAAGTAAGAGTTCCTCCTACAATAAAAGAAATATTTAATACTTTCACAGAACAGATAAACTATTTAGCATAAATATCAGAACTGAATGATAAAGAGTTTGTCAGGAACAATTCAGTATATTTTCAAATGAGTTAATCTCCTTGATATATGACACAAAATTTTAAGAAAAGTACCCTCAACCATAGAACTGAACTGATTAAGAGAGTGATGATAGCAGTTCCTCTGTCGAATGGATGCCAGTTGACCATCAGACATGCTCATGGACAAAGTAGGTATTACTTTATATAAAGGTAGCTGTTCTTCAGTACTCCAGTCTCCACAGGTTTAAAAATTCTTCATGTGTACTATTCTGTTTTCTAATGACGAATTTTTTTTTTTCTGAAGCTATAACTCGCTGTGAAATTAAGTAGTAATAGTCCTGCATGCAATCCTTTATAGGCAACAGCTCTAGCCCTTTCATCTGTGAGCCTCACTAATTTCTTGGAAAGTTGTTCTTTATTCTGCTTATAAATGGTTTTGTGTTTGCCAATGTAAGCAGAAAAGAGTCCAAGTCTGAGCAAAAAAAATAAAAATAAATGGCATATCTCTACCTTTCAGGATATGTCCAAAGACAGTAAATTAGTGAATTGCTAAAAGCTTCTTCCAGAGCTCTACAGCCTCCAAATTTACAATAAATCCTAAGGCATTCTCAGGTCAAATAAATAATACTGCAAGCATAGCATTTCTGTTGTTCTGCTTTAATTTAAGGTTAAAGTTACACAGAGTATTGCATTAAGCTTTTAGAACCTCAAAGTTTTCGCAGAACAAGAAGATGAAAGTACTTCCAGAGGATGATAAACAATCCTTAATTGGGATTTACTATAGATACTTGTTCAGGATTTCTGTGATTATGCAATTCTTTAAACTACCCAATACAAATGTGACTCCAAGTGTAATAAAGCCACATTGCTTGCAATAACAAAGTGATAATGCTTTCACTCTGAGTTCTACACTGAGTTTCACTCAGTTCACTCTGAGGTCTACAGTCATGTTACCTGTCTTTAGTTCACCCCAATAATTTTATGTTGCCCAGTTTAGCCAAATCTGACAAACTTAAAGGTCTAAAACTCTCACAAAATTGGATATATGTATTTGTGCTCCTGTTGATGCTGCAGGTAGATGTTAGCCCTGAGCTAATAAAAGAGTAATCAGCCAACCGAGTTTGAGTAATAATCAGTTTGTCCATAGGTCTGGGTCAATTAACTGCCTGGTGGCTTGTGCCTGGTCAAAGTGGTGGGGCAGGATGAAGGACAAGTCTGAGGAGGAATGGGAAACATAATTTACTGTCCTTGGGAGAGGTGCTGTGGGACATACACTCAGAGATCACTGATCACTTTTGCTATTTCTGCTTAGGAAATAACTTGGAAGGCAAGTGGTGGCTGCTTTTTTTTTAATAAGAAAAACATTTAAATATAGAAATGTATCTATTTAGGAATATTTTTAGGAGTTTCATCCAGTGCCTATTGTCTTTTTGGTAATAATGTGAGCTTTGGAGCAAGTGCTGTGTCTTCAAAGCTCAAAATCATACTGTTTCCACTTAGAAAAACCACATCAGCATCTTGGAAAGAGAAGAGGGATCCCTGGAAGTCTAATAAATATATAAGGTATATCCCAGTGCTATGGTTCATGTATCATTTTAATTTATTTTGAATAATCCTCTCTAGCTGTTTTGCAGTTCTGCCTTTATAAACTACTGTAATACCTGTTATAACCCTGGAGAATTTCTGCTGACTTCTTAAAAAATGTTGTGTCGGAGACCTCAATCCTGAAAAATAGAGATTTTTGTTCAGTGCTAATTTATTTTCACTTGAAGTAGAGTAAAAAAAGTTGGAAACTTTCTTCCAGAAAACTGGAAGGAATTAGTAACATTGGAGTAAGGGGCACACAAAACAGTTTATGGAAGTCAAGTGATTATGATGGGTAAACCTCTTGACTTTGCTTCTCCAGTGCAAAAAGATTTTTTTCTTTTAAAAGAGACACAATCAAATAGCTTAAGATTCAAACTGACCTACTTTCAGTTTCTTATGATTTTCTGTGGATTAAAAGAGAATCATCCTATACATCTTTGGAGCCTGATACTCCCCAGATTAAATTTAAATGAAGATGAATTTCTTTGAAGATGGCAGAGTACTTCCAGTGTAAAATTGGCTGCTTTGTGAGGGTAATTAGGCGAGTTAGTGGCGATACAGAAAAGATGATGGCAGTTTTACCCCTGTGAAGCAGATATAGTTACTTCAGTCTCTGCAGGGTCTCTTGCACGGCACTTCAGAGAGTACAGTCAATAGAGCAAATACATCGGTCACATTCTGAAAATTATACTTACCTAAGGCAATTATTAGCAACTTGAGTTTCCAGCGTTCAAAACATTTAAAGGTGAGACATGCAGGTCTGCATATGGATGTCCAAAGGATGGCAGACAGGCATGTGAAGTTCCTTAGTGAGAAAAAGAGAATGTAAGATCAGGGGAAATTTAGTCCTGTGTGGGTTACAGATGGCTTCCCCTTGGTCTCTCCAGTAACTCTGTATTTGAAAGATGGTCATTACCATTTTTTAATGTGGGAAGAGCAGTAGTCTTGCAGTTAAATCATGTATCTCAGCATCGAGGGTTTCAGATGTACATCTCAATTTTCCTTGCACTGTGTGAGTAGTGTAATTCCTCTGCTTCCTCACCTGTATATTTCCAATTTGTCATCATTAAAAAATAAGTTGCCACTAGAGTAGTATTTGATATAATTACATTTTGGCACAGGTGGTCTTTTTTACCTAAGCTTCACCTAGTGCAGGAATAGGCTTGGGTAAGTAGAAACAGTAATAATTCTTTCATCGTTAAAACTGAATGGTTCTAATTCCTACCCCAATACCACGTGGTCCAACTGCAGATTGTCAGTAAGTCAGGGTCAGGTGTAGTCCAGAAATACTCAAAATATCTGTGGGGGGAACTAGACTGGGTAAGGTACTGGAAGCAGTAAAATTCAGCAGGTTTCGAATTTTCAGCTGGGTAAACTGGACTGCAGCAAGCACTGCTTCATAGCTAGCTAGAAACTTCTGCTGTGGATGTTTCTCTGGATGTGCACCCATGAGGCACACTGCTTCATGTGGTGCTGCAAAGCTCCATCTCACCTGGCTTCACTACATCCTTGTCCTTGATGTCACTATGTTAGTTGCCTGGTCAGACCTGTACCCATAGTTACACCTGTGATGTTTGCATATAATTTCCCAGAAATTATGATGTTTAGCAGTGAGAAAATGCTTACATAGATATTCTTAAAGTGACATTTTGAGGGAAATAATGTGAAATTCTGAACAGCAAAATTTCAACCAAAAATGATTTAACAAACCATAAACAAATTAGCTGCCACTTAAAATTGTCATTAACTGATGCCTGCAACACTTTACACATGCAGAAACACCTTATTTACTGACATTTTCAGATAGAAGATAATACTGAGCTTAAACAAAAGCCAGCTTTGAGCTACACTGTCCAAATACATGCAGAATATGTTGCCTGATCGTATAAATGCAGAATATGTTGCCAGATCGTATAAATTCTAACAGACTTAATGTTTATCTTTTACTCTGAAAAACAGGGAAAAAAGCAGATTTTCTTCAGTCTTTCACAGTGGCAGTGTACCCTGGAGAGGTGAATATGAATCTTGGGCACCACTATGTACACACTACTTCAGAAATCTATTGAAACCCAGCGCTTTGCAATCAATGAGATGCTCCTTACAAGGGAGTGCAATACCATCAGTGTCCCTATGCCATTTTTTCCCTCTGCTTAAAATAATTGGTGATATTCCCATTGACTTGCAGGTGCTGGAACAGTAATTTACTCCCTCTAAACTGATTCAGTTTCTGATCACCAGGCACCATACCTGGGGAATGCTTCTGTACTGGTCATACATATATTTTTGTTCTCCTTCTCTGCCTTTTGTGTTTTCCTAGGGAGAAATTCAGGTCTTTTTGTTTTAGTACAGTCTAAATTAGCATCTGTTCTTTTGTATAGCTTAATGAGGTGAAGGCCTTCAAAAGATGCAAAAGACACTAAAAAAATTGAGATTCTAAAGTCTGTGTGGCTTGCAAAAGTCCTTTCCAGGTGTGATTAAGGTTTGAGGCACATCTGGCCTTCAGCTTCACCCTGCATGCTTCAGCCTGCTGTCCATCTGGGTGACCCCTGCTGGACTCATTTCAGTGTGACATCTCTGTATGCCTCCTTAAGTTTATGTTATATACGAAGGGCAAAGGATGGTTTTGGTTTTTCTGGTTTATATCTGCAGCATTCTTTCACTGAGAGTAAGGAACAGGAGAGAAATTCACAGAGTATGGTACCAGAAGTACCTCTTCCAGCTTGTTTCTGTTGCTGAGGGCAAGAGTTTCACAGAAAAAGACATTGTACATTTGCAACACTGGTATTTTTTATTATTTCAAACCAAACTGGTTAAGAATTGAATTGTAATAATGTGTATGAATGACCTAGGACCAGTGAGGTTCCTAGAAAGCCAAATGTTTACCTAGGGAGTTCAGAGAGAGGAATAGATTTAGATTGAGCTGTGTAAGAGTATGGAAATGCTTATCCAAGATACTTAGATAATCATAAGTCTGTCCTACTCCTTCATTTGCAGAGAAAGATCAAGTGTAGTAGTTAAACCACGTGATTTAACCTGAGTTCACAAACAGTAAAATGCCATAATCAGAAGTGTATGGTTTTGTGTGATGTCAAAACATGAAAAAGGTAATGTTCTACTCTCAGCAAAACTTCCTTGTAATAGAAAAGAATTGCCCTAAATCTCCACACACAGATTCTGTGGAGCATTTCAGTGCTTATAGCTAGAAGCAAATGCAGCCTTGTTGTGAAGACTGAGCTTTGCCTCCAATGACACTCTCAAAGGCCAAGAACCACATGGTGCAGGCCATGAGGCACGTCTTCATACAGTTTTGGCAAAGACAGCTTAGCTGGTTCAACCTGCTTTGGCTTAATTCTCTTCTCTCCCTTACCATATGCAAAGTGCTTCAGAAAGCAAGAAGCCCAGATTAATATGAAAAGTTCCTGTTTCATTCTTTGTCAGAGAAAAGAGAAATACTGCTTGTAGGCCCACATTTTATATATTAGGCTTATAGGTAGCTATTATATTATACTTTATATCACCAATATAGACTAACAGCCTTCATTTTAGTATATATTTTTTGGGCTGCATGAAGCCTTTGCAGTGATTGAAATTAATATTAAACAGATTAAACATTTTCCTCTTTCTCCCTATGTTGTTTGCAAAAGGTCAATGTGCGTATTAACACGCACAATTAAAATTCTTGTGGAGATCCTGAAAGGTAAGAAGCAGAGCCTGCATGCAGAGAGATATGTAGTCAAATACAGAATACAAATTAAACAAAGTACCCTTCTTGTTTCATAAGTTGTCCTCTTATTGCATTTGTAAATCCATTCTTTTCTTCTTTCCCCTCTGGCAATCTCTTATCTCTTCAAATTTTTAATGTTAGAGGAGATATGAAAGTTATTATCTAAGGGCAATAAAGTTTTAAAATTCTGAAACACTGAAACAGATGGATAAATCAGAGTTATTGTGGGAACAGGCAGTTAAAATTAATATCTCTGATTTTTAAATCAACTTGATGACGCAGCTAAGTAGATATTGGTAAATGTTTCAGAAGCTCTGGATACAACAAGAAGCTCAAGATACAACAAGTACTGTGATGCACATCTGCAAAGACTCAGCCTGGAGGGTGAATCCAGCAGTGAAAATCTCAACCTTGAGTTAAGTCAGGACCTAACCTGCCATTCACAGGCACATGCCAAGTGCCTAAATAGGCCAACAGATTGTGCCACTCAGTAAGAACTTGCTGAAATTCTGCACTGCTTGAGTTTAGGTACTGAGGATGTGCATTTGTGCAGGACTGGCTGGATCATCACTCTCTCCTTTAATGCAAACCAAAGTGATATTATTTGGGGGATGTAATAGATTTGTGGTTACCAAAGCAGTCAGCTTACCGTCTGTGCACTCCTTGGTACTGTGTATTCTAGAGACATCTACTGAATTACAGGAGAGCTCCCATATAGACAAAGTAGGGGTCAGTGGTGATGTTTTCCCTCCTTTTTCTAAGTCTGAGCCATTATGCAGTTGGGATTTGAGGGACAGTAGAAGAAGATGAACATGAGGGTGCATACCTTTGCGTTAATGTTAGGGTATCTAGTAGGGAAAGAGCTGGTGCCAATCCCCAGTACTTGCTCCTAAAGGTATTTTATGCATTTTAAATCAAGCAGTTACTGAACAAAGTCCCCCTGTATTTAAGAGAACCGAGTTTGGTAACCGTATCTTTGTTTTCTTAGGGGAGTGCCCTTGCCTTACTTGTCTGGTGGTTAGCATGCTCTTATGAAACATATGAACTTCATTTCCCTTTGATATCTGGAGAACTCGGGTGTCTTGTTCCCTAGTGGAAAGTTCTGGGCTATTGGCTATAGGGCTGGTAGCACTGCTTTCTCTTCAACCCACTTATTTAATGGGAACAGCTGAAGCTGCTATGCTTTGTATGAACTTCTGCTCTGATGGTGTCTTCTTAACATTTCAATGAGGCTGGAATGCTAAAGGACTTTGGTTGTAGGGATGCCTTGTGAACCTCAAACAGGCCTGCATGTGCAACAGGGAGCACAATTGTCAGCACAGATAGGAAACTGAGTGTTTGGACTGTAAGCATTAGCAAAACTCAAGGTATGCAAATGCTTCTCAAGATACGATGTTAGTAGCTTGTATTTCTCACTTCGGTGCTTCTGTACCACATAATTTCCACTCAGTGTTTAATACTTTTTATAAATTTTATTTTAAAACTGCACACAATGCAGGTGCTTGCTTTCACCCTGAATACTGTACTCCACTTGTGAAGAAGTGTGTGGAAATAAATGCCACAAACTAAGGTGGAATGCTACCAGGCTTCAGCTGATAGGTTAGCGGTGGATTGGGTAAGCGCATCAAACTCTTGTCTGCTCGCCCCTTGTTCCTTTGTCTCAGTAGGGGTGACAGGGATGATGGAAACATTAGCAAATCAACAATGCTCCCAGAACTCTTTTCTTTTAAAGAAAGAATATTTTAGTGTCACCTGGGCCTGTTCCAGCTATGACACACAACCAAATGCCATTCCTCTTCCCTTAATGCAGGAATGGGAGAGCTAGGAAGCAAGGGAAGATTGCATTTGCAACAGTATTTGGTTCTTTAAAACCATACTAGAAATTGAGCTGACTCCCCAGATGTCATGTTGTTGCATTCACTTTCTCTTACCTCCATTCTGACAATTCTGGTTGGTTTCAGCAAGACCTGGAAACTGTGTGGGCGAAACAGTGTTATGCTCTGACCATGTAAGTAAAAGGATTGCAAATTAAAGTAAGGCAAGCGAGAAGAACATCATGAACAACAGAGTGATTCATGTAAGTTACAACCTATATTTCCAGGCACAGTGATTTGCAGTCCTTGTTATAACATTCTGTGTTCTGGATTTGTACTTATTTTACAAAGTCAGCTCTCCCTGTATGTTTCTGTTCGTTTGTATTTTCACTGAGCTACTAATCAGTGATTCCTTCCCATGAGGAGATACTGCAAGAAATCATTTAATTTCTGGGCTTTATTTATTCATTTATTTGTGACAGTATTTATATGGGCAGGTCATCTTGGTGACGATGAACAAACTTATTCAATCACTGTGGAGTATTGAAAATATGTTTCTTCCATCTAGTAAAGTTTGTCAAAACACAGAATGTTTTTGGTTGTTCAGGTTGTTGACTGTCAGCTCACCCACTCCTATTCCTTCTTGTCATTCTTCTTTCCCTCACATTAATATCACATGCATATTGTTGATTTTTTTTGTCCTGTCTCAGACTGAGTTTTTCACAATGAGAAACATGACACTTCTATTTGTTCACAGTGCAGATTTACAATATTTTCTTATTTATTTATTTTGCCATCACTTATGAAGATTACAAAGAAATTTTCTTTTTCTTCCCTCCCTTCTTTTCTCTCATTCAGATTAATGTTTCAATACCTGCCTGTCATTGTCTAGCAATGACTGTAATTCCTCCTGTTTCTTCTCATGAAATAGTACAGGAAACTGGTCTACTAATGCTAGAGAAGGTGGAGAACATTTTGTATAAATTGAAATGTAAAGTAGCTGGCATTGAAAATGTACTGCATTGCAACGTCCCTTCAGTCATGCGTCATGCCATTGCAGTTCACAGCAGCTCAGACTGTTTGGATGAGATGAAGGGAGCTGAAACGGTGAAAATGAGTGGTTCCATCTTGCCTGCAGTGAAAATATGATGACAATCAGATTACAGTCTTCCTCATCAGTATGGCTAATTAATTTGTATACTCTCTGAGCACAGTAGTTTATCCAAAATAAAGATAAAGAGAAATAAAGTTAGCCCTTCTTAGGGCTTATTTATATAGGAACATTCAGAAATATTGAAGAAAACTTATGGAGATCCTGAAGTCAGTGGCAATGTTCTAAGGATTATTCTGCAGTTAATTAAAACCAGTTTACTCTTCAATCCCTTCAATGGAGGAATTTGTAGAGGGATTTAACATACGTTAAAGATGAGAACTGAATTTATACCCTTAATATGTTTGCCTTACTGCTTTGAATATTGAACACACAGTCTGTGGTATATAAGTGAGCAAGTGCCAATAGTGGAATATCTAATGTAAATCTTTATTTCTATAATTAAGGAAAACACTTACTGAGATATTATTTGATGTAGGGTTAAATAGAAGATTTTTTTGAGCCTCGGACTTCAGTGGAATCATAAAGGAATAGAAATTAAACTGTTCCTAAGCCTCAATTTGCAAGGAGTCCCTGGTCATAACATTTATTTATGGTAGCATGTATTCATTAATGGACATTTTCCAGTATTTAAAAAAGCTCATATGGGACTGTACCCAAAGGCAGTTTAACCCAGTATCCTGTCACTGAGAGTAACCAAAAGTTGATGCCTGTGGAAAGTTGTTTGGAGAATGGAAGCAGAAATACCGAGTATATTGCATTTCCCCGATGATCTCTCAGACTCCGAACTTTTTTTAGATCAAGCCAAATGTCATGCCTGTGCAATTACTGACCCTCAGTGGCTTTTCTTTTATGAATCTCTCCAGTATTCCACTGAAAATATTTAACTTGTATAAATGTTTAAAAGGATGGTGTCCTTCATTTAGATCTTACAGCTAAACACAAAAAATAATTGAAGAAGGTGGGGGTAGAGATTTCTGTATACATAGGTAAGGCAAAAATATATACACTCAATGTATGGAACCCTATTTTTCTTTCATTTCAAGTTATTTTCAGGTAAAATTTGGAGTACAGAGGTCTTTGAATTTATTGAAATTGGCTTAAATCAGAAACTAAGGAACAATTTTGTTGTTTATAGTATAGGGGAGTATTTGGAAAGACTTGGTAATGCTTCCATTGTTCAGGGTGTCTTGGCATGAACAGTTCAACAAATTCCAAAGCAGATACTTTTAAAAGATGTAATAGTTTTAAAAGTATGATTTTCACTTGCAACCAGTTTGAGTTAGAAAGTTTCTACCATATGGCAGAGAAGGAATATGAAACCATATGCATCCAGCAGTGGGACTGTATTCCTGAGAAAAACCAGTTTGCTATTTTTATACTGGCCAGCAGGTGTCGGTACCCCAAAGTGAAGAAGCTGCCCAGCAGCCAGATACAGTTAAAAAGAGCGAGGCTGGAACAGAGATCATATGTATTCTGTGTGTCTCGCTTTGAAAGCTGACTTGGTGAAGTTCTTCTGTGCTTCACACCACCAGGAAGTTGTGAAGCCATCCTTTGACAGAAAAGGAGGAAGGGAAGTTAAGCAACCCTTCCATCCAGAAGGAGGTACCTCCTAGTTTCTCTTCCTACTGATCTTAGTAATAGTATTTTTATTCCCCATCCCCACAACTCCAAAGCTCAGTCTCTCTGACTTCAGTCTTCAAGCCTCTGTGCTCCCTAGCCATTCTGGCCAAATCCACCCAGGCACTGGAAAAGTGGCTAAAAAGTGGGGTACTTGCCTGTTTTGATCAGTGCAAGGGAGTCTAATCAAAGCTGTTGAAGTGCTAGTTCGCCCTATCCATTTTTCTCCTAAAGGTGCTATTCTAATGCATATTAATAGATATTTTTATATTTAAGATCAGAATACCTGTCAGCTGCCAAAGTGAAAAGATCTGAAGTGACATTTTTTTCATCACAAACGATTATTTGTATGATCATGTGTAAGTAATGTCTTTTTGGACCCGTTTTAGACTTTTGTGAAACAGAATCTTGTAATGTTTTGTGTAGTTGCATGATGCATCCTCCCTAGATTAGGCTTTGGAACTTTTACAATTAATAGTAAAAATATCCATCTTTTCATATTATTATAATTAAGCGCTATGGATATAGACTGAGTAGCTCTTTGGAAAGACTTGTTGTTCCTTGAGGTATTTGAGCCTTTTTTTCCTGATTTCCACAGAGGCAGTGTGTACAGGTTGTATCCTACTGTTTTAAACACTGCATAACCATAATAATGAAATAGTCATAACCATTGCATTCTTTCCCCAATTTATTTTTGCATAGCTTCTCAAGGTAGGATATTTTACCTTGGAGCAGTTTTTTTGATCTCTGACAATAAGCAAAGACTTTTTAAAAGCTGATACAAATTAGGCAAATATAAAATTTATAATATTACTCTCACAGTCTTGGTCTCTATCTACCACTCAGATGAAATCCTGGCTGAAGCTGAATCTTTTGAGCTATTGAAATTCTGGCCTTAACTTCCTACCAGCTGCTATTTTACAGTGAGCTGGTAAGAGCTAGGAATTTACATACTCCATTTTTAATTTAATCAAATGTTGTCAGTCAGCATCACATGTTAGATACTATTTCCATCAGAAGAAACTTAAAAAACAACAACCTGAAAGATTAAAAACCTCTGCCTCTTGAAGATAATAATCTTAGTGAATTTTAACAGATTGCTTTAGCAGATGGAGATGTGATATTCACTACAGTAAATTACATTAACATTCTCTCAGACAGAGATGTCACATTTGCCACAGTAATTTACATTAACATGATTTGAGACAGATTTGATTCCCCCAAAAGAATTAGAAATAACGTTTTATCAATTCACTTTGCCTTGTCACTACTTCAGATAATTGTCACATTGGAGAGGGACATGTTTTTTACCAGTGGATGGTGAACAGGACAGAAGCGCTGTTTTGCTGTGGCCGTCTATAGACACCGTGTATGAAGACATAAAGAAAATAAATCTCAATTATTGGTACAGAGTAGTGAAAAATAAGTTACTGTTGATTCAGCATAACAGATTAATTTGATTCCTGGACATGATATTTACACTTCTGCATGCCTATGTAGCTTTCTACCACTGCCTCTAGGAAATCTTGTCACCCACTTTAACAGCTTGATGGAAAGCACTCTGAAAAGAAACTTAACTGTCTGTACTGTGTGTTAGCATCTTCAGCCAGAGGACTGTGTGGGTGTAACTTAGCTGTCATCCAGTATTGTGCAGGGAATTTGGGCAACATGTTTATGATGGCATCTACTACTTAAAAGAAAGTATGCCTGCGTCTCTGTGGACTATCCGAAATAACTAATGGTCCCAAGAAGTCCGTCATATCAGAGCTTGCAAGAGTTTTGCACAGTCTGGCTCCTACCACAGTGTGAAAAGCTCCTACATACTAGAGTGTGATTGCTGAAGCCAGGTAAGGTGTTGCCTACACTGGAAATTTATACTGATTTAAGGTTGCTATAGTAAGTAAATGAATCCACTCCCTCGTCTCAATTCTTCTTCCCCTATTATAAGCTTATAATTATATGCAAACTCTATGGAATGATATGTGGCCATATTCTTCTCAGTAAAGCATTATACTTATAACTGAAAGACGGTGCCAGTAAAACCTTAAGGAGAGAGGGGCCCAAAACTTGTTTGAAAAGAATAGGCTTGTGTACTAACATCTCACCAGAAATGGCTGCAAAGTACATACCATCTGAAGGAAACTTCTAAAACATCATTTCTGTGCACTCCCTTCCCCCCAAGTCTGAGTGGGAAACAAAGTGTGATTTTTTTTTTTTTTTCCTCAAAAAATGTTTTAATTTTAAACAAATGGAGACCTTCACTTGTCTAGGTCACAAAAAGTCCAGTTTTCTAGAACTAACGGTACTTTCCAAAGATCTTGCACAGATTGCACAAGTCACCACAATAGTATTCTGCCAAATAATTATACCAAAAAAAAATAATGCGTAATTGCAAAACTTTAAGAAAAAAGCACAAAGGAGGATCGAGAGTGAGTTAAAGAAGTGTTATATGAAGAGAAGCATGTTGATGATAATCTTGCAGAATTCCATTTTCATACATGTATTTTTTGCATGTAAACAAACATAAGGTAATACAGTGATTCTGGACAGCAATATTGCTACATTAGAGCCAATAAAATAAAAATACAGAGACAAATAGTACTTGCCTGTCTGATTCTGCCTCATAAAGAATGAGGTGCAAAAGGCTCTAAGTCATGTGTTAGTCATATGACTATATGCTTAAGAAAGTTTCACAAAAAACAGTGGGTTTTAATATAAGAACTGGAATCCATCTGCATGTATCAGCTTGTAGGACTGGGTTTTGAACAATTAATATAAATAATTAAAGGTGAAGTTTTAATAGTTTAAGATATCTTTAGTAAAACTAACATATCTAATACTTATTCCTCTTGCAGCTATTTCAGAGCAACGGTTCCTAATTCATACCTTATGGGGGAATGCTGTGTATGATCCGATGATGTTGCTCCCAGTCAGAGGGAAGGGAAAGGTTAAAATTAGGCACAAAGGGCTGGATGCAATACAGGGCTGCTGTCAAAACAGTGCTTTCGCAGGATTGTTACTCAAAGACCAGTGATGTCTGGGAACGGCTCTTTTGCACATTTCATTTAAACTAAACCCAAGCTTTTCAAGAGAACTAAAAGTCTGGCCAGTGAAAAATCTTGGACACTTTTGAAAATGTTACTCTACATTCCTCAGAGTAAGTGTGATAAATACACTAGTTAGAATTGCAAAACATGACTTTTCGGTTTGGATCTATTAGAGAGATTCATTTTCATTACACTGACAAAACCTGAGTCTTTTATTTTTCATGCTTTGTGGAAACAGAAGGGTTGAGCTGAGTTTATTTTTATAAATATTCTCCACTTGCAGGTGAAGTTTGACAGAATGTCACAACTTACTTTCCATTTAATTTCTAGCAATTGCCAATCTACTCCCTCTCTGGAATTAACAGCCTGGAGACATTCAGATTTCACGTTCTGACTCAGTTGCACTCAGATTTCAGTCTTTTTTTCTCTTCCTTGAAAAGTTTACTGTTGTGACTGGAAAACTATATTTTTTTTATACATTTTATAAAAATAAAATTCTAGATACTAGCTGTGAAATCTTCTTTCCTGACACAAAGGATAATCCCCAGTGCTGTCATCGCTGATGCTATTCCTTACCTTGATACATCAATTTATATTCAGTCTAGGAGGTAAACTAAATAAGAGAGATCTGTACAGATTTTCGTGAGTCTTGTTTTAATTCACTGCTCTCAGCTCCACTCTGTGGATCTTCTGCAGTGTGGGAGCAGAGCAGTTATTAAAAATATTCCTTAGTGTTGTATGTCCTGGATACCCTGGTTGGGAGACGTGAGGAGAGCAAATGATAGACTCCATGTTAAATTACACCAGGGAGGTGGATGCAAGTAAATAATGATTGTGTTGAGCAAAGGTATTTATTTTTCTGCTATTGCTATGGTTATTAGCAAAACCCTTGCTGGTTTAAGATTGGGAGCCAGCTGGGCCTACAGTTAAGAGTAATTGTTGTTGCTGTTCTGTGCAATGCCTTATGAACTCCTGCTGGGCTTATAATTATATTCAAAGTGCACTGGGAATATTACATGGCTTGATCCTTCTCAAAATCTATGCACTTCCTTGGACTTGAATGCAGTTATCTAGATTGACCTGGAGGTCTGGTAAAAATAAGGTAAAAAAGTGTTGTCTGAGTACAGTGGGGTTAGACTTGTTCTTCTCAGTTCACCTCCTTTTTCTCCTTTGCTTCACTGGAAAAATCAGTGATTGCTGTGGGGAAGATACAGACATACCACCTTCTTACTCAGAACAAGAAAGAGGGAGGTCTTAGTTCAGATCTGACGTCCCCTTTTACTCCTCTGGTCTGTGCCATTGTAGCAAGATTCAATTAATGAACCTCAATTCTTTGGAGTTTATGTAATAAGTAAAAATCTAGATATCCATGTATTCATTTTAAAAAAAGCATTTTGTGTATAATACACATTTGTTAAATGTAAGATCAATCATGAAGGTGTCTGAATGTTTGTGTTATCTTACCTTATATTAGGTATAGCCTGGTTGTGACCTAAGTTGGGTTTGCAATGACGAGGAGGTTCTGGAGTTGCTTCTGATCATGGCATTGTGGAAAAAATCCTAGCTGCTTTGCAGATGATGCTAAATATTCTACTGATAGAGTGATAGGTCTCTGTATTGGCTGGACTCCATGATGCAAGAGGTTCAATGAGGAGGCCTAGATTTATGGTCCAGAAAGGCTATACGAAAGGGAACACAGTCTCTACAGTAATGTGGTTTGCATAAAACCAATGTGAAGTGTTAACCATTCTGATCTTGTTTAAAATCTCCCATGTAGGCATTTTGTAGATGTACAAATCTTCAAAATACAGCACAGCAGAGAATGTAAACCTCTGGGACTAATTTCTGGTGTAATCCTATTGAATTTGCTTACAGTATTCTGCTGTCTTGCCAGGTGAGCCTTTTATAAATGGATTGCCCTAGTTACTATCTTGTTTAAATCTCTGTACAACTCAGCAGCACTTGCTTCTTCAGCCACAGAGGTGATAAAGTTTGGTCTTTAGTTGATATGATTCCATTCTGGTATAAGTGAGGGGTTATAAAAGCAATTGAGTTGAAGCTGTAACTTCTATACAGAACCTGGGATTTGGATGTGATCTCGTATCTAAGACCTTGTCATAGAGAATCTCACCAGGAGGGCTCTGTATTTTTGACAGATTTTAAATTTGAGTGCTTTTTGCCTTGTTATCTTGACTGGCTTCTGATATTTTTCTTAGAGTAAGGACAGTTCTTGCAGAGTACATCATTTATATAAAGCTTGTTCTAACGTCAAAAGCTTGTAACGACATATGGAATAACAAAAAAGGCATATCTTGCTTCAGTCAATACACTTCCATCATTCAGTCTTCTATTTTGAAAAGACCTCTTATCACGGCATTTGAAAAGCTCTGTATGAAACCAGACTAATGTTCCCAAATGTTTTGTGTGTTCTGCTCTTTCATGCTGAAAGGCAATTGTGAAAGTTGCTTTTGAACTATTTATTTGTGGAAATGTATTTGTTGCGTTTCTACATAAAAGAAAAAAACCCTAACACCTTCATTGTTATTTCATTCTTCCTGATGGAAACTAACAGATGAGCAGAAGTTCTGTGAGAACATAAAAACATCCAAGCATATAAAACCATTGAATCAAGGCACTTGCACAAGCCCTACATTATATTTCTTTTTTTTTGACTGGTGACAAGACAGGCTGAATTTTACATGACGAGGATCTGATGTAAGGTAGTAGAGCACATCAGTAACAGTAGGTGATCTATCCCACATGCTCTTTGTTGGGACTTTAAATTCTCTGTGTGCCTCTCCCAGATTTTCAAGGAAATTCATCTATGCAAAAGGTTAGGGGCAGCCAAAGCCAGTGATCTTTGCTACCCAGGACCTTTCTGCTGTTTTAATTTTGTTGTGCTCCTGGAGGATACCACATTTGCTTCAGATCTAGCTTTCAAATTCCATCTTGGAAATATAGGAATGGGCTGCCCACGGAATATATGATCTGAATGCAGAGAATTTAACATAAAGACCTTTTTCCTTCGATTTCAAACCTAATGCTTCCCTACTCACAGTCAGCCTCTTACACAGATATTTTTATCATTGAGTCCCATTGCAGTTCATAAAAGAGATATTCCAAAGCTGAGAAAAGCAAAGGGTGTGGGTGTGTGGGTGTGTGTAAAAGTGCCACCACCAGAGTTGTTTACCAGGTTAATAGTGTGGAATAACATCACCCCTTATTTGCAGTCTGACCCTGGTTTATGTGAGTGTATCTCACATAGGCTTAGCTCTAGTGCGAATTTCTAAGAGTCTCTGTAAGAGTGCTGTGGTTGAATAACAACATTTCATAGGCATGCGGTGCAATGAGTGATACAGAGCTTCTTATGGCCATTTAATACAACTGCTAGAGAATTTAATTTCTCTACCTTTTTTTTTTTTTCCTCCCATGTTTCTATTCTTTCTTCCACATTACCACTCCTTACTCTGATTTAAAAACAGCAACAGCATAATAGCAAGGTAGGGTTTGGAGACACTGAGGTAAGGTCTGGCCATACCATAAAAAATAATAGATTATAACATGTATTTATTTAAGGTAATGTTGGGTATTTGCTTTTCATAGGAAGTTTCATAAAGAAAAAAAAGTCCTCTTCCCAAATTTCAACTGCATAACCAAGCTGTAAGGTATTCACAATGAATAATTTAGAACTCAAAAATAACTAAAATTTTAAGATGTGAAATGAGACGTCATTGGTCTCATAAAATTTTGTCCCAAGGGTTTTTCATTATGTTTAAACTACATGATTACCATATGCATAAAAACCTGATATTCATTACATTAAAGAACCTTTTCAAGAAGGAATTTATCTTTCAATGTGTCTTTCATCTACATGAGGGCATTTGACAGTTCACTCTATTACAATTTAGTAAGATTGGAATATATCTCTCAATCTTTCTCTCTTTTTTTAATAGACTCTTTTATTTAGGCTAAATTATTAAACTTTACATGAAGTATCACGAATGAGACTTTATGCCTTAATGCTTTTTCTGATAGAAAATTTTCCTTTGTGCATTGTTTTTATGCTGGAAAAAGCTTCTAAGTGAACGTCAAACATTTTAAGTCTTTTACCATGAAACATTACAATTTTATTCTTAAAATAATGCTTAGACAACTTTACCCCTTTACTGACAACGATTCCTGTGTATTACACCTTGCAGCTATCTTTGAAGAATAAACCAAGGAAAAGGATCCTTGGTTATAAATTCATCTTTCTTTCTAGTCAAGAACGTCTGTAAAAATTCACTGCCTACTGACATTCTGTTTTCCATCATTTGTAAATACCTTCTTGATCTCTATTGCCATACACAGCAGAGTGGTAACAAATTTGAAAGGTAGGATTACATTTTTGTAGCAAAAAGTATTTGTTGAGTTTTCTATCTTCTCATGATCAAATTCTGCTGTTTTCTTTAGCTGCTGGCTCAGAGTACCATGACAAGAAGGGAACTGCATCAACTTGGGCCTAATTAGCCCAATAAAAACTTGGAACTTGAAACACTGAAAAAATTGTTGTTTTTTTTAAATCCATACAAGCAGAATTGCAATGTATTTTCCCAGTAATCATTTCATGTCCACAGTCAATTAAAGTGAAGGTTTGTATAGATTAAATACGTCTGTTTAATTACGAAATTTCAGTGTGTAAAGCCATGAGAAAAGATGAATAATTGATCTGTTTTCTTATAGCTGCATAGAGGTTTGAGACTTTTATATGATCGGGAGGTCCAGAATGTGTATATTTATGCCTTGCAGCGAATTTCCTCTGACAATTCCTGCAATTTCTCTGAAATAGTTACATTAAAAATTTGTGGTTTTGCAATATTTTTTCTCCTCATAAAGAGACAAGGTTACACTGAAGTATCTGATTGAAATAAAAGGCTTAAAAGACACTATGTGATGATTCTATATTTTGCAATTAAAGAGCAAAATGAGAATATGAACTGGAATATAAGATTGCTTTGTAGAGCCCTAGAGTCTAGGAACTTCATACTAATTGGATCTGACCATGTAAATCTCAAATTTGACTTCTAGCATAGTCACTCAGCTTCAGCAAGGAGGTATAAAATGGCTTCTATCCCGATATTACATCTAAGATATTTTTTTTGTGTAATGAAAGACACAGGTGAGAAGTAGCTTTAAACTTTAAGGTGTTAAACAAGTGCACCAACAAGAAGCAGCTCTTCACAAACTGCTCCAGCGTGGGTTCCTTCCATGGGGTGCAGTCCTTTAGGAATAGACTGCTCCAGGGTGGATCCCCCACAGGATCACAGGTCCTGCCAGCAAACCTGCTACAGCATGGGTTCCTCTTTCCATGGGTCCACAGATCATGTCAGGAGCCTACTCAGCATGGGCTTTACATAGGGTCACAGCCTCCTTCGGCCCCATCCACCTCGTCTGGTGTGGGTGAGATATCCACAGGTGGATATCTGCTCCATCATCGACCTCCATGGGCTGCAGGGGTACAGCCTGCTTCACCATAGCCTTCACCATGGGCTGCAGGGGAATCTCTGCTTTGGTGCCTGGAGCACCTCCTCCCCCTCCTTCTTCACTCATCTTGGTGTCTGCAGAGTTTTTTATCTCCCAGATTCCCACTCCTCTTTCTCCAGCTGCTATTGCTCACCACAGTTTTTCACCCCACCTTCTTAAATATGTTATCACCCAAGTGCTCCCACAGTCACTGATTTCCTCAGCCTTGGCCAGCAGCAGGTCTGTCTTGGAGCCGGCTGGCATTGGCTCTGTCTCATGTAGAGGAAGATGCTAGCAGCTTCTCAAAGAAGCCACCCTTGTAGCTCCCCCCCTCCACTACCAAAATCTTGCCATGCAAGCTAAATACACATATTAAGTCAGTCTTCTTATTCAACAGAGGGAAATTAAGCTTCTAATTTGGATTTGTGAGTTCCATTCCTGAAACTTGGTTCTTAAATGTTGCATTTCATTTCATGAAGCGTTGCTTCTTGCAATCCCTCTGTAGTCTTTGATCCAACTTCAGTACTTCTGGAATACTGCGTCAGGTATTCCCTGGGATATTACACTGTGCTCAATTAAACAGACCTAGGCTTCTCTCTGCCAGGCTATTTGAAGCCAGCTATATCGAAAACTCTGAATTTTCTTGGTCTCATTCTTGCTCGGAAAGTCTTTTAGCTCGTCATTTGTAAAACTTGGTGTGCCATTTGTGACAAGCGTTGTTCTAAAGTGTTGTAAACTTGTGTGAGCATTGCACAAGTGCCCAGAGAGCCGTTGGAGGTCATTGTATGCTCTTACTATTACTTGGCAGGAGCATTATTGTGAGTAAAGCATTTTTCTGCTCCACGGGATTGCAAGATTGTGGTGTTTGTATGGCTGACTGGCTGCGTGGAGAATTCTGGAGCAGAGACAGCTATATAGTTCTACAGATGGAAGAATACCTAAATGCAAGACTTTTGAACAAGGTGTTTCCCCTATGTCATAGTTAGGTAAACCTGGTGTGTAGGCACTAGTGTCATGACTGGGTTGCAGGAACTTGGATGGTTGGAACCACTGATGTCCCATAAGTGGTGACTGCTGACTGCTCTGCACCATGGTCTCCAGATTGGTAGGATTGTCTTCCATTACACTGTTTTAACGAGCTCTGTACGATATAGAGGGACAGGATCACATCTTCCCTAACTCAGTTTCTTACTTGCGAAATTTCTCTATTCCTCATTGGTGTAAAAGCAACAATTTCCCTTGGAAGCTCCTCAAAACCAGATTGTTCTGGTACCTGTTTGTCAAGAAAAGTCTACCTTTAGACTAGTAGAAGAGTGGTAAATTCACGCTATTTACACCATTTAATTCACATGCTGATAATACTAAACGCTGTTGTGTAGCTGGACAGCTGCTTTGGCTGTCATTGTCTTCTCATGGAAAAATACTCAAGTCATGTAATCTGTCCAAAGTGTCACATAAATATCTTATTTTATATATATATATAAAAATTCTCACAAAACTTTTATTTCTCATAGCAAGAGTAATTTTGTTCATTCTTACACTCTGACCTGGAAACATAATAAGCTGGCAAATCTTTAATATCTTTTGTATTATGAGACAAGTCTATGGTTGATGTATGAAGCATTGCATAAAAGGTTTAATTTTTGTCCTGCCAAATGAACAAATAATTCCAAGTAGCTTTTTAGGCTCCCCAAATATTCACATTATAAAGACATCCTTTCTGAGGAGGTAATGAAAAGCTTGGAAATAGCCTGAAACATTTTGGGAAAATATAATAATTAATGATAAATAGACATACCTTAGGGGTTTTTTTTTGTAGTAGTGAGGTTTTTTCTTTTGCTGTCATTTTGCCTCTGATGAATTTCCTATCTATGTGTAGCTGGCACACACTATTTTTCTGTCTCATGAAATGCACTTTCTTTAAACCATGTCCTGATATCTCTATCTGTTGAAGTTAGTTCTCTGGGGTGGACAGCTGTTCAGCTTGTTTTCACTTATGATGAGAATGTCATCCATCTTTTATATTATGCAAGGGATACTTTTCAACAAGTTTTCTCTCTCTGAAAATTTCCAGGTGCTGATAACATTCCATATGCCACTCTAATACTAATATATACCCTTGTGAGATTTAAGTCCAATTTGATTTAAACCTAGGAAAACTTTAATTGTTCGTGCATACACTTCAATAAAATATAAAAGGTGGCTTGTATTTTCAGGACTGATGCCATCTTGAGAATTCTTGAATGTGTTGCTGTTATTTCCCTTAATTCTTCTTCAGTCCCAAATACAGATCATGTTAAGAAATACTGAAACACTAACAGATGTGTTAAAAACTTGCTGAGAAAATGCATTCATTGAAGTATTTTTTTTATAACAAACTACTACTACTGACTGGGGATCACTGAAGTCAGCTAGATGGTGAAAGTGTGCTTTCCAAGAACATATCCTAACTATGTTTCAGCTTTTGTATTCTCAAAAGATTCCTTATCCTGTACTTGCTTAATTGATTTTTTCAAATGATGAAACTTCTCAGTATGGTTCAGTGGAACAATCTTTAAGCCATAAGAGGATTTGGATTTGTGGGATTTTTTTTTTTTTGGAAAACACTTGTATTTGCTTGATTAATCCAAAGCTACAAAGGTGGTCCCTGAGGCAGAGTAGATGGAATAATGTACACTGCAAAAGCAAAGCAGCATGCAGGATCCCTTGCCCTGTAGCATCAAACTCAAAATTTAATTTGATTATCTGCTAAATTTATTTATGAATTTATGATTGTAGTCTTCCTTGTGACCTTACCTTGAAACTGTAGCCTATCTTTGACTAAGGAAGTTACTTTATTAAAATTATTAAGATAGTAACATGCATACTTAAATGCAATTGTTTGCTAAATTTTATTAATTGTTATTAAAAGTGGCTAGAGCAAGCTTATTCTGTCACATTGCAACATGAGTCACAAGCACAAGGATATTGGTAAATTTGTGAAATATATTTGTACGTTTTTAGGACCTCCTTTCAGATTATACCAAAGTGGTTTTGGGATTCCTAGTGATAATGTATTTGTGATCTTTCTTCAGTCTAGTCTTCTCAAATGATAGCGAAATGCTCAGGATAATATTTTCCTTTTGCCAACACAAAAGTGAAAAAGGCCCTTGAGGCTGAAACTGAATGAGCTGAAAACCCAGTACCCTATTCTATTTTCTCTAGATTTCCCCTCTCGCATTAAATTATGAGATTTATACCTTCCTTTTTAGGCAGTGTATACCTCCTATATCTTCCTCCTTTACAGGGTAACGTGTCCTGCGTTTTCATCTTTACCCATGCAGAAGCTCTGTCTCCCTGTCCATGAGATACTGCAGAAGATAAGTGAACATTTCTAGTTTGAGGCTACTATGATGTCCGCACATGTCAGACTTACGAACAAACGCAGAATGAAAACATCTAGAGGAAAGGTTCATCACTTCTAATGAACCTCAGTCTGTGCAGCAAACTTCACCTTTTGTTGGATCAATTTAGTTATCTTGACTTTCATAAGGCACCCTGCTCCAAAGCCCAAAAAGATCCACCCCCCTCTAGAGAAAAGTATCAGTTTCTTCCACTCTTCTACTAATTTCATTTATAATAAGCTGCTTTGGAAGAGACTAAGTTCCCCTTTGAGAGCAATAGCTTTGGGCTTCTATTAACCATAATGGAACAATTCTATAATGCATACCTTCTAGAACAATGGATACAGAGAAATTAGATCTCTTCAGCTCTATAATTGCACTGTGCTTCTTCACCCTCTGCTGAAACTGTTTTCTACAAGTTAATAATCTTTCTTTTATAGGATATATTATAATTCAAAATAGCTAAAGAAAACCGTGAAACTTTCTAAAATAAATTATATTTTATTGTTTCTGACATCAAGGATTCTTGTTCATCCATAGCAGCCTCCTTTGTGAAAGAATAGATTAGATTTTAATTATGCCATTCCTCAACCAACATCTGAACTTACCCATAAATTGATATTCCTATGGCTTGAATCTCAATTCAAAATGTTGAGATTGAAAAATCCTTGTTGATTTTTACTTGGATTGTGATACTTAAGCTTAGTAGCTGCATCATTTTTTAATAAAGACTTGTCTGCAAATGCACAGAAATACTCGAGTTTCAATAAGACCATACACTTCAGTTTAGTTTCATGTCTGGTGAAGGTCCAGAGCTTAGGTATGTCTCTGTCTCTGCCTCACACGGATCTAGTAAGTGTTACCAGTTTGTGCTAAACGCATCAATTTGGCCAAGATTTAAATATGGCAACTGCTTTCTTTTCGATTACCTCCCTAGGATACCACCCCTTAGATACAGGAGATTAGAGTATAAAACATGCGTTCATGACAAAGAAGATTGAGCTTCAGTTCCTCCTGGTCAGGAGATTCAAACTCAAATCTCTTGTGACTATCCACTAGGAACCTTATCCACTAGGTTATGGGATGGGGAATACGTGTTTTCTATTTCATAATAAAAGAAAATAAAGGATTATTAAGACAAAAAGACTAAATGAAAATGCCATCCTCCTGCCAAGAAAGTGAAATGTCTTTTGTTTGTGTAGACACAAATTCAAGTCCATTCTTCAAAGTTTTTTCAGTCGTTTATATCACTTTTCTGGTAAACACTATGAAAAAAATTATGCAGCTTAAGTGTATGTGTAAGTATGTTATCATTAAGCCTGTGTCTAAAAAGGGGAACAATTTTCTTCAGGCTTTCAAAGAAAACCATTTTCTGCTTCTGCCATCCTAGATTGCTCAGTGAAAGATGCCGGGGTACGGACTGGGAGGAGGTGCTCCGTGATAGCACTGGGAATCATTAACCCCTTTGAAATGAAACGTGGAACAGGGAGACGACAGAGCCTGGGTCCACTGTGCAACAATGAGAGTAAAGTATTTGACTTCATTTCAAACACTTTAGCAGTGTATTCAGAAGTGTCACAGAAAAATAGAAATTTTTTAAGATGAAGTCTAATTAAGAATGTGTTATGATTAAGAAATTTGGGTGATGTTTAGTGGATTGTGCATAATAAAGACTAAGGGGAGGGAAGAGGCAGGGGGAGTAAAAAGATACTATTGGGAGAATGAGGCTCCAGTCATTAGCAACACAAGATTGGCACTTTGATGGAAATTATGGGAACCTCACATTAATTGGCCCACTTATGATCTCAGCTTCTCTGCTATAATTGTTTACTTTGACAGAACCACTCTTTGTTCAGGGACTTTGATCAGAGCTAAGACTCTCGTGTGAGTAGGGATTAGTGATGTGTGAAGATTACAAGAACAGACAGACATTTTATTAGCTGAGTAGTACCTGGAAGTTTAGGAAGTTTTTCTGGCTAAACTGGAGAAGGTCAGTGCTGGTCTGTGGCAGGTGCAGTGTGGTTTTTGTCCCGCTCCCACAGCAGCCTGTAACAAAGGCCAGAGTCTCTGAAATATTTTATTTAATAAACTCTGTCTTATTCTTTGAGTCTTTAAGTGTTAGGTACTTGTATGGGGTAGTGAAGAGCCACTTTTTCCCTCAGTTTTTCTCTCAGCTACTACTTTTAATGCTGAGTTGTTGTAGACTGAGATTTAGGAAATCCCCATCTCCCCTGCCGTGCCTTGTTAAAAGTAGCAGCTTTTCTTGCTAGTCCTTTATCCCTAGAGGTGGCTGCATCTGTACAGAGCCTGTCTGCACAGTCTGAAGACAGGAAAACTTGTTAACACTTGGTAGTGTTAACAGGAGGTTTTTACAAAATTACCAACTTTGTATGGAGGAATGCCTTGCTTATTTAGTCAGCACGTAGCAACATTTACAATAAAATAGATTTCGGACCATAGATTTAGAAAAATGAATCAAACTTATTAAAAAATAATAGATTAAATTATTAAAATGTATTTAACAATAAAAATTCTCCCTAGCATTTTCCCATCTAAGCTGGCTAACTAGCCAAAGCAATCATTTAGGGATTGGAGCATCTTTGGAGCTGCAGTTCTCCTGCTTATGTTTTGGAAGGTGTTTCCTGAAGTCATTCAGGCTAGGCTTTGGGGCAAGACTCCTCTTCTTCAGTCCCAGATGGAATTATCTGCAGTTCTCTTTCCTGTTTATTGCCTGGTTGTCATTTCCTGTGAATTAGCACCAGGATATCATCTTCCAACACAGGGAACCAATTCCTTTCCTTTCTCTTTTTTTAAGTCTCTTGATTAATAACTGTGCACCTTAATTAGCACATTCTTGGCTTCAGGCTTATTTCTTCTGTTACTGACTTCTGAGAAGAGACTGTTAAAATAGTGTTATGAGAAATACTTATGTATAGTTTTCTTACTGGATGTATAATTATTATTTTTTTCTGTGAGCTTTATGTGAATACTAAGCCTGAGATAGCAGATGGTGAAACTAGGAATAGGTTGCTCTGAAAAACAATCCCCCACCCTCCAATCCTGTAGTTCTCGAGAGACTCTCATGGGGCCCTGCCTATGGCAGTATGAAAGCAGAACCTACATACCAAGACAATGATTCTCATTAGCTACCACTTTGTAACTGTGAGATACTCAATCTGTCAAAAGAAAATGCTTTAGAATAACACTAGTTAATAAAACTTCTGGGATTTTATTTACTCGTTTCTGCATTTGTAATGGGAAGCGTGTTCTCTCCTTCATCTCTTTCCTCAGAGTACTCTACTGGGTGCTTGGCCTTCTCTTTGATTGTTTTCCTCTGTTGGAGCTTGAATATGTAAGTGTTTCACTCTTGTTTCTTGAGAAATCTCTGTCAAGAATAGGAGTGTTTTGATCACTAGTATGGAACTGAGATAAAGAATTCAGCAACTTAATTTGTGTTGACAGTGATCGTCCTTTTTCAGAATCATACAGACAGCGCTAAAATCTGAAACCAACTCGGGAAGTATGAAGCAGAAGACAAAGAGGTCTTTGATCCTTTTGAAGATTTAAGCAGGGAATGGCTATCACAACTTAGTTTTTTACTCGTGAAATCTTGATTGTGTGAAGATTTTAAATCTCATGTAGAGGCAAAAAGCCAGGTTTTTTTTTCCAACTGCTTAATAATAGATCTTTCCAAAATTCCTAGTACTGTTGTTCCTCCTTGCCTTTCATATCTTCATTTTGAGTCTTTTGACTCTCTTATTTGGAGGCAGTGTCCTAGCCTACCTGGGGCACTTCTGAGAACACTATCTATGGTTCAGTTCTAGTGATTTAGCAGAGTTCCATCAGTAAACACCAGGGTGCTAAAATTTGATTTCTATGCAGCAGACCCAGTTTGAAGGCCTGCTTCTGCTTCTGATGTTTCCTCACATTTGCTCTTCCTTGGATGCCCTGAGCACGGTCTATCCTTTGGAAGTGTGCCACTATGCAACAAGACAGTCAGTGCCCTCTTGACTAAGCAGAGAGACTTCAAAAGAGAATCACAGTATGAAACCCAAGATCTGGAAGTGGAGTTATGTTTCAATGCCCCTTCTTGCCCTCCGCTGCCCCCAGGCTTGAATCCTGCTCTCTGCTGTGTGCTTTCTGCAACGGTCCGGATTCTGACATCTCAGCCTGAGGTCAGAGCCTGGACCTTCTCCCTGCCCAGAGTCCTCACCGCACATTCACTGCTGTCCCATCCAATGTGCAGGAGACAAAGGGCTGTGGCCCCGGTGCTGACACTGTGGCCTGTGACACCCCTGGCCAGCATTGAGGGCTGCGGCATAAACCACCAGATTGATGCTTTTCAGATTGATTTTCTTCAAAAATCTAAGTGCTGAAAGTGAGTATTTAGTATCCTAGCCAAACATGTCTAAATGTTATAGAGGATTGTAGATAACACACTTGTGCCAAAAGAAATACTTCTAGGAATCTGACTCAGCAGTTCCTTTTCAGAAAATCCTTTATCTTTCATCAAATTCTTTAGAATGTTTGAAAAATAACTAGGATGTTATTAAACAATTTAGGTGATTTGTCAGCTTTAAAATCACATTCCTGCTTATGTTGTTATTTGTTTTTTACAATTAACAGTGTGGGTTTTATAATCAAGGGAGCAAGAAAATAATTATCTTTTACCTTTTCTGAATTCATTATGCCCTTGTGGCACATTGACAGGTTCTCCATGATCAGTTTTCCTCCTTGTTTGTTCAGATTATTGAAACAGAAGTGGGGAAGAGAGAACTTCTACATTAGAAAAAAAACCCAACCAAACAACAAAATAAAACAAAACACCTTAAATATGTCTTGGTTTGAGACTCAAACAATGTATAGTATTTAAAATGACTTTTGGCTTTTATTTTTTTTAGTTTCATTTGAAACCAAGGACATGTCAAGGTTAGATTCTCCTGACATCTTTTTTCAAGTTTATGACCACTGAAGAAATACTAAATGAATGTGCAATTCAATTTTGTACAAGTAGGTATGTTTTACTCTGTATAGAATCATAGAGTCATGTGGGGTTGAAAGGGACCTCTGGAGATCATCTAGTCCAACCCCCTGCCAAAGCAGGTCCACCCAGAGCAGGTTGCACAGGAACGTGTCCAGGTGGGTTTGGAATGTCTCCAGAGAAGGAGACTCCACCACCTCTCTGGGCAGCTTGTTCTAGTGCTCTACCACTCTCACAGTACAGAAGTTCCTCTTCAACTCATCGACGTATGATGCGTGTTTATTTTAATGAAGACTAATGTTTTATATAAAGCTTTAAGAAATCCACATGTGGTATAAAGTCAACTTTTTATCAGAAAGTTTAGCAAAATGGGAAGTAGTCTCTTCAGTTTCAGATGGCGTAGCAGCAGCTATTGCTGCGTTGAGTCATTCAAGTGCACAAAGGCAGCCCTAGCAATAACCATATTTCTACTGCATATGCAGGACCATGATTTAGGTTGGAAAGGAGCTCAGGAATACTCTAGTCCATCCAATCTGCTACTTAAAGTAGTGTCATGGGGAAAAAGATCCTCCTGATCTCCAGTGTGAAATGCCGTGTTTCAATTTATGCCCTTTTCTCTCATCCTCCTTCCATGGGCCATGGTGGAGCACAATAATTGCGCAGGGATGTCACTGTCTGGGATGATCATACCTGAAAACTTTTCACCTAAAATAATCAACCGCTAGTGATGGATGTTTTAACACTCAGCCACCTGCTTGTTTCAAGGCTGCAGTAGGTTCCTTGCTGTCCATAAGATGGAGCAGTAGCCAGGGTTACCCTGGCTAAAGAGAACAACATTGAGGAAGCAGAATTTGTTGTTATGAGCTGATGTGCCATGGCACCTTGAAATAATCAGTTTAAGACTTCTGTCAAATGGCTGCTGCTCTGTCTGGGTCAAACATCATCTTGTACAAGCAGGGCAATTATTCCATCCATTCTTGTTTGGAACCCCCTTGAAAATCCCTGAGCAGTGAAGAATATGAGCTCTAACTCTGATACTTTTCCATCTGTCACATCGACTCGCTAAGAAGGATTAGAGAATAAAACTAATTTACCAGAATTACAATGAATTAAGTAATGAATGTCAGTAAATTATGGATGAAAACAGGGAACACTGCAACTCTGAGAAGTAAATAAACAGTTTTATTTTAAAATGCATTTGCCTTCAAAATGAGAATGCACTTTATGTTGCCAGACTTTGCAGGGGTTTTGTTTTAGGCATTTCTTCTCCTCGTTGAAATAATTATGACATTCACACCTTGAATGACACATATCTCTGGCACTCATCTGGTATCCTTAATGTGGCCCAGTTATTTCCAGTGACGAGTCAGGGGTGACTGAACGCGTTGTGTACATCCAAAGGCTATACTAATACTGCTTCATTAGGCACAAGCTGTATGCCCAGGGACACTCAAAGCAGTTAAGCATCTGGGCCAATTTAGACTTTTATGTTTCCAAAACTTTTTATTTAAATATTTTACATTTTCCCTCACCCTTTTTTCCCAGTCTCATCAGAACACACTCTTCTGTCTTTCAGTCGGAATAGGTGTTAGCATACTCCAAATATAGGTCAATTTGAATGGGTTTTTACCAAGGGACTTGAACACTGAAGGCTGTGCGGTGTTGGTTGAAAAGGAGACACATATTCAGCCACGTGCAAAGCCTGTTTTGGTAAAGTAAATGTTTTGTCAAGCAATAAAGGTTTATGGGCCAGGCTGTGAAAGTTAGAGACAGCACCACTATACTGCTATTGTGATGTAGGCTTGAATTAAGTATGTGCGTGCCAATTATGTGTGTGTGAGTGTGTGTGTATGCAGGGGTAGGAGGAGGAGATTTAGAGGAGAGCTGCAGAAGGGAATGGCTGTTCCTACATCACCTGCCCAGGAGCGTACAGGAGTGTTTCCATTTGATAAAAATGAGCTCTGTATGTGTGTGCGTGTGTCCTCCCCTGGGTATTACTTGCATGTGCTTCTCATGCACTTTGAGTATTAAGATTACTGCTTGTATTTGAATTTGCTATTGTTGAAACTGATTTGGCAAGGACTTGGTGCCCTTTCGAGATTCTCCCTAGCTGTTTTTTCCATAATAACCAGAACGCTAACTCTTAAGACCTAGTATACTAAGTCTCTAAAATGCGCGGGACAGTTTTTATATGTCACTCTCCACCAAAAATTGGTATGTTTGCTTGAGTGCCCTACTTTAGGGTGGTAATGGGAGCTTTCAATTAAAAATGGAACTTCAGTGCGCAGGCAAGTATGGTTCTTCTCTACAGGGGAACCCATAATACTGTTTTTTTTGAAGGAAGCTTTCCTGTTGTTCTGTACGGATCTTTCTCTTCTCTCTCTTCAGGCCTCTATAGCTCTACTCCATTCATGTATCATCATCCTTGTATTTTCTAGCTAGAGCTTTCATGGGAGATACTGCTTATTCAGATGATGGAGCACTTTCTCTGAAGACTTCCTGAGTTCTGAGATTCCTTCCATTTTATGCCACATAGCCTGAAATCAGCCCTTGATTAGCGACTTTGTGGACGTATATCAGGGCTTGTTAGTTTTTCAAAAAGAAACAAGTTTCTGCAGGGTGTTTGGTTCTTTGTTAATTGTTTTTATCTTCAAAGAGGTAAGACTGATATGGGGCTTTTTTCTGTATTAGTTGTGGCTTAAATACCGATGAGAAATTTTGGGTTGGTTCTTTAAGCATCTGCATGCAGAAGTAACATGTAAATTAAATGTTCTGATTCAGAAAAAGCAATTTAAAATGGGTTGTATGGATTAAGTAAAGTAATGGAACAAAAATATAGAGCATAGCAACTGTATTGCTGTAAGATTTTTATAATGAGGAATGGAGTAGGCAAATGTGACATACTTGTATAATCAGTCATTTAAAGTATTTATTATAATTAAAATTGTAGAAATTATGTGGATAGTAATCAGTTTTCATTATAGTTCTTTGCACATTTCTGTGCTATAATTAGATTGTGGCATCTGTCATTGCTGATTAATTTTTAGACAGCTCTATCTTCCCATTAAGATTTACTGTGTACCAAGGCAAAATTTTCATTATCTAAAAATATGAAATAAAAAGTGGTAGCAGTTTGGGGGTATTAGCTTTTCCACCTTGTAATTTTGGAATTAAGAATATCCCAGAAGGATCTGTGCTACCCAGTGAGCAGCACTGGGTAGAAGGAGCCCAAACAGTTCTTTTGGGGCTTAGAAAATAACAGCCATTTCTTAAAGCCTTTTGCTGTAAACTGACACATTTTGGATTCAGCAGTCCATGAAAATCTATTCTAATGCGGGGAAGAGAAGAGCTTTACGAAATCAGGCTGTGAAGAATAACAGTCTTATCTAAATTGCAAAAGATTTAAATACCTCTGGTGCTCCTGCTGTGGTCTGTAGAATCTTGGTTTTGACCCTAGTTGTACTAGGATTTTATTTTTTTTAACTCGTATTTGCTGTTTTGGCTGTTGTCTTGAAAAGCTTTCTGCCATAAGCAAATGAAATGTCCCCGATCTGTTCAGTCAGCTACTGGGATGCCAGAATGCTGTGCTTGCTTAATTTTTGCAACTGCAAGTAATATAACTTATCTACAGAAAACCAGATATAGCTGATTGATGGCCTGGGCTAGGTCAGCTTAGCTACTACATTGCTTCTCTGATGGGCTCTACTTGGGCCATACTTCAGATTTTCTGGATTTAGCAGCAAAGGTAGTTTATGAAGTAATCTATGAAGTGGATTCTCCTACCGTTTGTTCTCACATCTCTGGAAGATTTCACGATGTCCTTGACTGTGCTGGCATTTTTTTTCTGTCTTCAGTTAAAAAATGAATCACTGGGCTGATCTAAGCTAAAAGATAACCTTCTGAAAAGAAGGCACAGGCAGCAACATATGGGCAGAAATGGGGATGAGATCAAGAAAGATGGGAACTTTTTGATCTGTTTCTTTGCCAAGATTAACATAGAATCACAGAATAGTTATAGCTGGAAGGGATCTTTAGATCACCAAGTTCCAACCCCCCTGCCCTGGGCAGGGACACCTCCCACCAGACCAGGTTGGTCAAAGTCCCATCCAGCCTGGCCTTGAACACTTCCAGGGATGGGGCATCCACAACTTCCCTGGGCAACCTGTTCCAGTGTCTCACCACCTTCACAGTAAAGTGTTTCTTTCTAGTATCTAATTTTAATCTCCCCTCTTTCAATTTAAAATCATTACCCCTTGTTCTATCGCTACACTTCCTGACAGAGTCCCTCCCCATCTCTCCTGTAGGCCCTTTTCAGGTACTGGAAGGCTGTTACAGGGTCTCCCCAGAGCCTTCTCTTCTCCATGTTGAATCCTATCTCTCTCAGCCTGTCTTCAAAGCAGAGGTGCTCCAGACCTCTGGTCATTTTTGTGGCCCTCTGCTGGGCTCATTCCAACAGGTCTATGTTCTTCCTTTGTTGAGGACTCCAAAGCTGGACACAGTACTCCAGGTGGCGTCTCACAAGAGCAGAGTAGAGGGGCAGAATCGCCTTCCTTGACCTGCTGGCCACACTTCTTTTGAGGCGGCCCAGGATGCGGTTCGCTCATATGGAGCTTCTCATCCACCGACACCCCCAGGTCCTTCTCCTCAAGGCTGTTCTCCAGCCATTGTCTACCCAACCTGTATTTGTGCTTGGGATTGACATGTCCCGTGTGCAGGACCCTGCAGTTGGCTTGGTTGAACTTCATGAAGTTTGCACGGGCCCAGCTCTTATGTCTGTCCAGGTCCCTCTGGATGGTATCCCTTCCCTCCAGTGTGTCGGCTGTGCCACCGAGCTTGGTGTCATTGGCAAACTTGCTGAGGGTGCACTCTATTCCACTGTCTGTGTCTCCAACAAAGATGTTAAACAGCACTGGTCGCAGTACCAGCCCCTGGGAAATACCACTCATCACTGACATTGAGCCATTGACCACAACCCTTTGAGTGAGGCCATCCAGCCAGTTCCTGATCCACCAAATGGTCCATCCATCAAATCCATGACTTTCCAATTCTGAGACCAGGATGCCATGTGGGACAGTGTCAAATGTTTTGCATAAGTCCAGGTAGATGACGTCTGTTGCTCTCCCCTTGTCTACCAAGGCTGTGGTAATATTGTAAAAAGCCACCAGATTTGTCAGGCATGATTTGGTGAAGCCATGTTGCCTGTTACCAATCACCTTCTTATTTTCCACATGCCTTTGCAGAGATTGCAGGAGGATCTGCTCCATGATCTTGGTGGGTACAGAGGTGAGACTGGGCAGCCTGTAGTTCCCCAGGTCTTCCTTTTTTCCCTTTTTGAAAATGGGGGTTATGTTTCCCCTTTTCCAGTCTGCAGGAACTTCACCAGCCTGCCACAACTTCTCAAATCTGATGGAAAGCAGCTTAGCAACTTCATGCACCAGCTCCCTCATGACCCGTGGATGGATTTCATCAGGTCCCATGGACTTGTGCACCTCCAGGTTCTTTAGATGGTCACGAACATGATCCCTTGCCAGTGAAGACCGAGGTGAAAAAGTCATTTGGTAACTCAGCCTTTTCCATATCCTGGGTGACCAGGTCTCCTGTTTCCTTCCGGAGGGGGCCCCCATCATCCCTTGTCTTGCCTTTGTCCCTGACATATCTATAGAAGTTTTTCTTATCCTTGATGTCCCTGACCAGATTTAATTCTATCTGGGCTTTAGCTTGCCTAATCTGGTTCCTGGCCATTCAGACAGTTTCTCTATGTTGCACCCAGTCTACCCTTCCTTGCTTCCACCCTCTGTAGGCCTCCTTTTTGGTTTTGAGCTTATGCAGGAGCTCCTTGTTTATCCATGCAGGCCTCCTGGTGGTTTTTGTCTGACTTCTTTTTTGGGATACACCTCTCCTGATCTTGGAAGAGGTGATCCTTGAATAGCAACCAGCTTTCTTGGGCCCCCCTCCCCTCCAGCACTTCTTCCCATGTTACCCCATGTTTTCCCATGTTACCATGTTGGGACCGTATGGCCCCAGTCTGGTCTGATGCAAACTAAATCACAGGGAAATCAAACCAAGACATACCTTGTATGTGCCGTTTCAGGACTGGACATGGACTCTGACCACAGCTTCTAAGATATTTGTGTAACAGTGGAAAACCTATTTAGACTAATTTTGCCATCAATTTCTTAATCCGTGTATGTTACTGTGGAAAAATTTTCATTAATTGACGATGTTCTTCCCTGTACTGAAAAAAACCTTTTCCAAAAATTGGGATCTTCACACTAGGAAATCTAGGGAAAAAAAAAAAAAAGAAGGTCAAATGCCAAATGTTCTTGGTATATGACAAAAAATGACGATAAACTGCAGTGCTTTCAGCTCAGAGGACTACCACAGCTGTAGCTGATTATAACAGGCAGCCAGGAATACATTTCATAGGGACTGAGAACAGCCTTTTCCTAGACCAATTAGGGCAGGGGATTAAGTTTGTACGACTATTTTAGGGTGAGAATTATATGGGATGTTCTTCAAATTTGTATATGGCCTGTCCAAGACTCATGGAAATAACATAAGCTTTAGGGTTTCAGCAGTGCAGGTTTCCAGGTATCTCTGGAGATCTTTAACATTAATGAAAGATTAAGTGTAATATAACAATGAATTCTTGATTTCTGACACATTGATAAATTGTTTTGTGAGATGAGTTGAAAAAACCTAGACAGTGCCAGGGAAAGAAGAGGTTAATGAGCTGATTTTGACACTAACTCAAAGCACCTGTTTGCAATGTTGGAGCATGTTCTTCAGCTGGAAGAGATAAAGAGGAAGGGAAAAGCCTGTATTGGAGAGAGGTGAGATAAAAGCTTGTAGTGATAATGTTAAGGGAAGTCATGTTAATATATACAGTGTAGGCTTGGGGTTCGAGACAGTCTGCTGTTAGAAAACGACTTATTTTTCTTTTTGAATCTTTTGTGATGCACTACACTTGATCTTAGCCAAAAGGCCGCGAAGCGATGTGACTTGTGTGTGCCTCATTCAGTGTTGCAGCCCAGGTATGTTATGAGTTTTCCAAATTGATTTTGCTATGAGGAAAAAAAAAATATTGTACTGCACATCTGTTTTATTTGGAGTGAGAATAACATGAGTTTCTTGTGAGAGGTGGCAGGATCAAATCCTTTTCCTTACAGATTTGCTAGGGGTGGAAACTAAAGGTGGTTTTAAGTCTCATGCGCAAAGTAAGGCTTTCCTGAATATCAGTGGAATGGAAAAAGAGAGAACGTTTTTAGCACTTAGCTCTGAGATTATCTAATGTAACACCCGAAAGTATTCTGCTTCTTCCTTGCTTAGGGAAGCAATGCACTGGGAAGAAGGTGGTTGTAACCTGTGCTGCTTCTTCTCAGCTTCTAGTTGTCTTGCTCGTTTTGCAGGTATATGCTACAGTCATATTCAGAAAAAAAAAAAAAAAAAAAAAACCAAAAAAAACACCAAAAAACTTTTGTCTCTGTAGCATAAATTCCTGAGTAACTTTATATGTCCCTGGGTGTGGCCAGGAGCTTCTCTTTTTGGTTCCATAATAAATCTGTAAGGCTTTCTGGAATTCATTGTATTGCTTGTCTTTGGACTTCAGTAAGTTTCAACCTGGGGCAAATAAGAATGATTGATCTTGGTTTGTTTTGGTAGGGAAACTGGTAATATCTAGCATTGCTGTCCAGGACTTCCAAGTTAATATTTTTCTTCCTACAGAAGAAGCTGACTAACTAATATTTGAATCTCAAGCTGCACTTTAGCAAGTTGGTATAAGCATTTTTGTTTCAGAACGTTCTCTTTGGAAAGCAAAGATCACAGATGAAAGAGAACTGGGTAGTTTAACTATGAGTTTGGCTAAACCCTTGGAAAGGCAATGAAATTGTGAGCCAGTGAACTTGTTTCTAGCTTACTCTGGTCTAAGCATTTTTAGAAACAATCTTATTTCAATCTGAGATCTGGGATTCTAGCTGATGTAGAAGACTTCAGCCCGATTGGTTTAGCAAAATTGTAAATAAATAAAGCTGGTCTTATAAGGCGTTACATTAAGCAACGTTTTCTTACCCATCTGGCTTCATCATATTTTTTTGTTTTCTTAGTTCCATAAATATTTACATATATGTATAGCTTCATGTGTGTAGATCTTGCACAGTTTTCTAATATCCTCTGTTACTGAGCGTTGAGTAAATCCTGTGAAAAAGCTTTTGTGCAGTTATTTCAGACTTGCAAATGTTAAAGCTATATTAAGGAGCTGAATATCTTCTTCTGATGAAAACAATATTAATGTATTAACTCACTTCTCTTTTATTTCATTAGTTCAATCAATTTTACATGTTAGATAAAGAAAGGTTAAGTACTGGTTCTATTAATACACCTAAGAGAAATGCTACTTTTTCTGAACTGGATATACACAACAGCTTATATTTGAAACGGTCAGGACCAGAAAAGCCAGGGAAATAAAGACTAAGAGGCAATTACAGTGGGATATATGTTAGACTCTTACGGTTCTATTTCAAGCTATTCCTGGCTGTTCAGACTTAGCCTTTATTTTTCTGCAGGTATCATTGTCATTCATTTGATTGTGACTGTCATCTAAAGCCCTGTCCAAAAATAATACTTTCTGAATAGTTTTGGGAGCTTTCGCTTGTCCTGAGAATCTTAGGTGTTATTTCAGATAAGAAGGGAGCTTCTTGAAAGGTAAATCACGATGACTGGATGAATTGTGTAACATCAGTGGGCTCCGGAACAGGTAACTGTAAGCTGGTATCAGTGCATTTCATGGAGTAACACTGAAGGAGGAAACCAGTTATAAAGACTTTTGAAGTATGGTTTTGGCCTGAGAAGTCTGTGGGGAAAATATAGCTGCTGTAATTTGCTGCCTGCTTATATTCAGGACTGTTGTTTTTTTTCTTTGGGGCTGGGAGTGTTGCAACTTATAATGAGAAACGCTACAGAATTAGGACAGGTTTGCAAAACTGCTATGCACTATAGCATGGAAATACATTTTTTCACTTTTCCAATAGTAATAAAAACCTTCAGTGCTATTTAAGGGAAAGTAATCTCTTCTGACACACATTGCAAGTTGGCTTAACACTGATGAGAATGGCAATCATGTTGAGGTTGGGTGGGTGAGTACAAGAAATATTTTTACAAATTCAGTTACTTGCCAATATCATATGGGAAAATAAAAAACTCTCATGATGACTGAATCTATTCCACTAATGAACCTAGCGTTAGACAAAACTATAGCTGGCAGTATTAATAATGTTAAGACATCATGTATATGAAGTCTTGCGTTGGTATAGATGTGTCTCGTATGAAATGCTTTGATGTGGTATGGTCCTCTAAATAACACAAGTACGCAGAAGTATGTCCTTGAAAGAAAGAAGTCTTACGCTGTCAAGATTTCTGAGCCTGGAGAATCTCAGGCACAGCACTTCATTAATGCAGTGATTTCATTTATTATGCTAAAGCTTGCTTACTTGCATATACAATGAGTTGCCTCTCTGATTTTTGGATATGATAATTCTCATGCAAATCACTTTCTTCTGTAGACATGCAACCATCCAAAAGTTTTAAATCAGAGGTTTTTATTTTCTAATTAAATATAAGATTTAAGGCATATTAAGCAGAGAGATTGCATTATACAAAAAGCTGGAGTGAGCTGCATGTTGCTGTGACTGACTAAGATATTGCAGGTGTCATAATCATATTGCCCCATGATAAGCAGTTCATGAACTGCTGGAAATAAAGTAGAAATAAATAGGAAAAAGGGGGCATTACAAAACAGGTTTCCCAGAGAAGTTGTGGTTGGCACATCCCTGGAAGTGGTCAAGGACCACAGTGGTCAAGGTTGGATGGGGCTTTAAGCAACCTAATCTGTGGAAGGTGTCCTTACCCATGGCAAAGTGGTTGTACTAGATGATCTTTAAAGGTCCTTTCCTACTCAAACCATTCTATGATTCTGTGAATATGTTGTTTCAAGTTAATTGTTCAGGGTTTTTTTTTTTTCCACTCTACTCAAAGTGCAGGGGCCTCATTTTTATCCTGGTGTTTTTTTCCTCGCTAGGAGTATACAGTAGAGATTGTCAAAACAAGCAAGTATGATTGCAGGTATAGATTTTTATTTTTTTTTAAGATCAATTAAAATGGACAGTATTCAACAGGACTGATGTAATGTCTTTCTTCAAAGAGGAAAGCTTACTATTTTGTGTTCTGACAGTATTTTTTCTCCTTCAGGAAGCCAAGTTGGGATTGTCAGTTTCTGAGTCCCAGGAATTAAATACTGTTCTTCCTGGACTACAGTAAATAGCAAAATGCAGATTAAAACAGCAGCAGCAAGGGAATTAGCTAAACACGTGCATTCATCCTGTTCACACTCTGGAACTTCTTTGTTAAATGAGACTAATTTTGATTATCATAGCTTAGAGAATTTTCCTGTGTGTAAATAGATGAAAAACATGTTAGAACAGCTGTTAATGCCCAGGCACATGAAGGCTAAACTGATTGCTGGTATCAGTTCTGTAGCTGGCCATTTGTTAGGATCCTTAAGAAAGGAGAAAGCTTGAGTAGTTTGCTTGGAAGAATGGCTTATACAAAGCAGTGCATTTCTTCAAGGATTCACTTCAAATGGTTTTTCACCTTTTAAGCGCTGAAACAAACAAAAGGAAGCCTCGTGTACTTTTTAGTTCTTCCAAAGATTCAAGACCTCTGTATTTTGATTTTTAGAAAACATAAAGGAAGAGTATGATGTTAAGAAGCATATACACTAGAAATGGCTGCCATAATATAGTGAGCATGAAGATACCAAACAATATTAATTTTAGCCTAGGGAAACTTATCCTTGGATACTTTTGCAGTCGAATGTACTTTCATGTTCGTTGACTTGCTCAGTGGAAGAGTTTTCTCTTTGGCTTCCCTTCTGTCCCTGAGGATGAAATGGTTGAAGAGATAATCCCAGTTTTACTTTCTTTTCCAGATATCCACAAAGATACAGATCCTTTCCGTGTGTTATCAGTGTTATGTCAGACTTCAAGGAAACTCTTTCAACTGTATGTCACAGCTCCAGCATGATGTGCATACCTCTCCTATGGGTCACGCTTCAGTTATTATTGCTACCAGCTAGTATAGAGTTTACCCTCAACTCTCATGCTGAGGATATAATATTTGGGAATTACTCTTTCTGCCATCATCTGTCAGTCCTGGCATCAGATCATCTAGGAAAAAAAAAAAAAAAAAGACTGAAAATGGAGAAACTTGACTTTGCTAACACTGGCAAAGACCGTTTCCAAGCAATGTTTATATATAACTGCAATATATAATGTAAGTACGTCCTCCAGCAGAAAAGCAAATATCCTCTCTGCTGAAGTGGCATTCCTGTTTGAGATATTTATTTTTTTATATGAACTCCCACATGACAGATCTCCACACAAAAATTTATGGCAATGGTATGGTGAGAAAATTTGTAACGTGGTCATGTATGAAGCCGAGTCTCCGTTCACTGTTTTTCAGTTCAGAAGAGACAGTGTAGTCTGCGACCCAAGATTACAATTATTGCAGAGTACATGGCAGAAAAGTTGTTATGAAAGCAACTTTGCAACTTATGCTCATGCTAGTAAAAATCCCTGGAATTCTAAATACCTTTTTTGGTTCATCTGACAAAGTAAAAAACAAAACAAAACAAACATTTTAAAAGCATGCCAACAGCTTTTCAAACACCGTCCTTTTCTTAAAGCAATCCCATGGTCCTTCAGATAATTAATCAGGGGAAGCTAGAAACAGATATAAAACAAATGTACATCCTCACCAGTTTTATTTTTCTTTTAATATTTGCATGGTGATAAGTTATTAACATTTCTTTAAAGAAAAAAAGAAAAAAAATTATCCACAATCAAGCACACCAAAACAAATCCACAACAAAAAATGCAAGCATTAAATTGTTTTTACTTAGCAATATATGCCTCTTATGGTACTGACCTCTTTATTTGATTCAACATACTTATTTTCACTTTGAGGAGTCCCTCATATAGAGCCAGAGGAACTATAGGTTTTTACTGATCATGGTTTAGGATGCGGTATGTCTGTCAGTATAAAATCAGGCAGCTTGAAGAAAATTGTATAGTACATTTATGAAATCTGCAGTCTAGGCTGATTTAGTTCATAAAGCAGTTCACATTCAGGACACGTATCATGCAGAGTTTATCTATCTACTACTACTACTTTATGGAGGGGAAAAGGTTATTTGATAGTTTGCCAGGGGAAACATTAAATTGGTGATGTTTAGGAGAATAATTTCTTGGTTTTGACTACAGAATTAAATTTTCCTTATGAATGTGCTCCTCAGAAGAGAAGATAATTTGTTGTTGCATTTATGATGGAGAGTTATTGCAGAATGTGACTTTCAACTTCAAATATTTGTAGAGCAAAGAAAACTAAAATTCACAAGTATGCCTGAAATCTTGAGACTGACTCCTTGTTTATTTCTAACAATGTACCTTCGTTGAAGACCAGATTGATACCTGGGTTGAAACGCATGTGACTACTCTGACTTGCAGAGTTGTCCCCTTATAAAGTGAAAAGGAAAGTGGCCACTTGGCAGTGAGGAACATGGTCACCACGAATGACTCTGCCCTTCTAGGACAAACAGAGCCAATGTATATGAACACATATATCTAAAAGAAAATGCTTTGGAAACAGTATGAATTTTAAACTGGATCTGAATAATTTATTGATGGCAATAACCTTTTAATTCAGCATGTCTCAGGAGCATTTTTCTGAGTAATTCCAATAAAAGTTTCTTCAATATAGCATCCAGGGGAAATAATTCAGCTATAGCTATATTTAGATGTTTTTGAAATTAGTTAAAAGCATATAAAAATGTGGGTGGTTTTTTTTTTTTTATGAAGTGGAAGATATAAATTTTCATTTCACTTGACTCTCTCAATAAAAAAAAATGTGCTTTACATGACTATTTCTATGTCTAACAAATTTGAAGGATGATCTTAGCACGCAAAGAAAGAAGGAAGAATGTTCTAACTTGCATGTATAAGCATACCAGACAGATCTCAGATGTTTTCTTAGAAACTAATAAGCAAGTCTTCATTGACTTTGTCAGGGTTTGGTATTGTGTTATGACATGTTTTATTACGAGCATAACTTTTTTATTTATTGTGTGCAGTTGAAAAATTTACTTTGTATATTAATAATCCATGGAGAGATATTGCTTGTCTGGTTATCATAAAGTACTGCCTTTTCTGAGAAGGGATTACACAGGAGGTATCTGTGAAACATAGTAGAGGCAATATCTCAGTATCTTTATTAAGCTGACTGGTTAAATGAGGAAAAATTGAACAAGCTTTTAGGAAACTCAAAAATTTCCTTCAGTGTCAACTGACATAGCAGAATCTTCCTTTCCTCTTTTGGCTTTGACTTGCCATCGCGTAATTCCCTTGTGACACCCATCACTGTTTTCTAAATTTTTTTTTTTCAGTAATTTCTCAAGTACTTTCCATTGCACACCCGTAAGTGTACGATAGCGTAACCTTAGAATTGGAGACGAGTTTTTGCAAGGTTTATGTATGGTCACAGACAAGATCAATGCTTTCATGTAGTTGCTTAAATGAGATGAATAGTGTGAATTCTTTGGTGCCCTGTTAAGGCTGGTTTTGAAAGACTTTAGTCAATTACTTAATATTATTATGAGAACTGCTGGTAAGGTAGTAGTTTTATTTCCTCTAGAGAAGCAAAACTTGATCTTTGTAGTTATGTTGTATTTGTGGCTTCTTTCTATGATACACATTTTAGTTTTCACTGTGGTGTCTTTTTTTTGAAAAACGGTTCATGCAAGGAGCTCATCAAAAGTTTATTGAACTCTACCCCAAAGTGTTCTACCAAGAAAAGAGTGTCTTGCCAAGAATTCCTGAAGCACATCTCAAAAGGCAATAAAAATCCTTTAATTTTTTCTTTGGAGTGGAATGAATTTTCTTTTTCCGCTGTTCTTGAGGGATATTAAGAAAGAAGAGCATAAGATGTTATCAGGTCAAGCTTTACCACTGAATACAATGGAGCAGCTGGAGGAGACAAAGATTAGTAGCTAGTGGTAAATTCATTTTCTGCATGAGCAGAAACATCTGTTCATTGCTGAGAAGTTCATTTGTCCAACCTTTCAAAAAATTTTGGTTACACATACCCACTTCTCAGTGTGAAGCTGAATTTGTGTGTTGTGGGAAAAGATTGTGTGGCTGCTTTTATTGTATTTTGTTTGCAAAACTGTGAGCTGTGTAGGAAGTAGGTTGCTGATGAGAAGGTACTATATGCACACATGCATGCCAGCCTAGTCGCATCATACTTCCTACCTGCCTTGTAAACTCTTAATCAAGAGCCTGCTTGATTACACAATCACAGTTACTCCCTGTGGTGGGTTATAATCCTAATGGTGATTATAATCATGTTTTGAACAGCATACTGTTAAAATAAATGATCTTGCAGGAATGCATGAAATACATTAATGATATTGGAAAAGAACAGGCTTCCTATACTTTTCAATATGTAGTATTCCAGGGCTGACTTACAGTCCGAGGTCTTACACATAAGGACTAAGATGGACTTTTAAATTGGTATTAAAATACCAGTGAAGTTAAGATGCCTCAGGAACGTGTTATGCTCAGCACTTAGTATGCAGGTTTGCCAGTTGTAAGGGTATGTTGAATATCTGTAACCATTTTAAATTGCTTCTTATTTTTTAATAAATATTTCCAGTAATTGCTAGTAGAAAGTGCAGTATGCTTTTGAGAAACTAAACCACAGGCAAATATCTAGTTACCTTTGGTAAGATATCTTTCGAATTGTCAATTTTTGCCAAAATTTTCAGTTTTGTTTAGGAAATATGGGAGTATATAGGAAATATAACAGTAAGTGAACACCTTTTTTTAATTTTGAATTTGTTAGTCTTAAGACTGCTGTATGAAAAACCGCTTTGAATCTCTGTCTGCAGATACTGATTATTCTGTCTTAAAAGTTAACCTTGAATTAAAAAAAAAAGTACATTTTGTAGAAGCATTTGCCTTTGGTAGATTGAAGTAATGATGGATTGCTTCTACCTCTGCTCACATTTTTTTGGTAATTTACATCCTTCTCATATTCTCTCACGTAAGCATTTCCTAATAAAACAGAACTGAAATGAAGATTATCAGTATGATATGGCTTCAGTTTGGGTGGAAAAAAAACCATCTACATTTTTAGGCCATTGATCAAATTATTCCTTGATTTACAGACTTATGGCCTTCCAAGGAGAGCCACAAATCTTGCTGGTTTTACATGTGATGCTCTTATAAAACTTTGAGACATGTAAAAGCTGTTTTGACACATTGGAACAAAATACTGTAATCTTCCCCCTCACCGTAATAGCTTTCTCTGTTGTTATTTTATTTTATTTTATAGAGGGTTAGAAGCACAGTTGCTTTGTTTCTGTCTCTACCTTACCCTTGTTAATGCTGGCAGGGAAAGGAATCCAAACTTGTGGAAAAAGCTCTCCTTTGTTCCTTTGGAAAGATACTGTCTTACAGGTATCAGTGGGATTATTGCATGTGTATCTGAAGACAAAATTTGGCCTAGTGACTTGAGATTGTTTGCATCAGGCTTAGCTGCAGAGTGCTATATAGGGAATTGTTTGTCGTACTAGGCAAATATTGTAATTGCTAGATTATAGACAAGAGCCCTGCAGCAACAGCGCTGAACAAAGCAATCTTGAGCTTTGCATATTTAGATTCTGCTACTAAATTCAGGCTTCGAGGCAATCTGCAATTGTTTTCTTCTGGGGCTCTTGATGTTAGAATGCGAGATCTTAATTATGTGCAAACCCCACCCAGTTTAGGATAATTTACTACTGCTTATTTTGGACAGCTGTCTTCTTTGTTTTATGGAAGCACATCTTCCAGTAGATTTCCTGCCCCAAATGTTTTCTCCCTTTTTAAAACTCGTATCTGATCATATGAACAGCTTTTGAAAGTACTAATCTATTTTGACTTTGATTCCTAAAATGCAGTATGTGTTATGTGTTCAGTCTGTAGAATCACTGCAATAAAGGTATGAGCAATACAGTATCTCACTTAATAAATAATTGGATGACACCCAGGAAAGTTGTTGGCTTCCACAGATGCAGGTCTAGCCTGGAATCCTAAGAGGAGCATTCTCTGAAAGCTGTAGTCTAAATATACCAAAAAAGCATCTCAAAAGACCAGAGAAATGGGAAGAAAGCAAGACAGGTTGAATGTCTGTGGCTAATGTGATATGGGTGCTTTTTTGCACATAATGCAATTAGTTCACTGCAACAGCCTTCTTAAAATTCTGGTTTGGGTCTCGTGTTGAAGAAAACTCTGTTACGGGACAGGACAAGATTAATGGAAAACCAGTCACCTATATCACCCAGTTAACCTGGTGGGGAATGTTGTATCAGCCCACAAAAGCCTGAGGAAAGGGAACAAAAAAAGCCACCAGTGTGCCTAGATGGAGCCAAGAAATGCTGCCAGCAGGAATTTCCAAACACAAATTAAATGTTAGAATGAAAAGCCACTCAACATGCCAAGCAAATAAGTTACCAGAAGTCCTGAAGAGAATGCAAGTGCCATCACTTTGCACTTTCTAAGAGTTAGGAGTCTTTTATTGTAGTAAGTATTTAGGCATTTAATTCCAGGAAAGGCTTCAAGGCTGTGAATCTTAAGACATGTCTTAAATAAACACACATCCATCAAGTCTCTCTTTCAAGAGACCACCAAAGATGAAAAAAGGAGGATGTGATGTCTTTTATGTGGTATTCTTGTAGTTATGACATCCATGTAGGACGAGGGAGATTCAAAATAATTTTTCTACTTGTCCCACATCTTGTAGTTTACATGGTGTTTTGGGATGAAGTACTCTTGACCTTGTCTCATTGGAGCTGATGTTTCACAGCATTTAAATCTTTTGGCAAGAGAAAATCATAGAATGGTGTAGGTTGGAAGGGACCTTAAAGACCATCCAGTTCCAACCCCCCTGCCCTGGGCAGGGACACCTCCCACCAGACCAGGTTGCTCAAAGACCCATCCGGCCTGGCCTTGAACCCCTCCAGGGATGGGGCCTCAACAACTTCTCTGGGCAACCTGTTCCAGTGCCTCACCATCTTCATCATGAAAAATTTCTTCCTGATACCTAATCTAAATCTACCCTCTTTTAATTACCCCTCATCCTATCATAACATGCCCTTGTAAGAATTCCCTCTCCAGCTTTCTTGTAGGCCACCTTTAGCTGCTGGAAAGCCTCTATATGGTGTCCCTGGAGCCTTCTCTTCTCCAGGCTGAACAAGCCCAACTCTCTCAGCCTGTCTTCATAAGAGAGGTGCTTCAGCCCTCTGGTCATCTTTGTGGCCCTTCTCCCTCCTCTGGACCTGTACCAACAGGTCCATGTCCTTCTTGTGCTGAAGACTCCAAAGCTGGATGGTCTCACCAGGGTGGAGTAGAGGGGCAGGATCACTTCCCTTGATCTGCTGGCCATGCTTCTCGTGATGCATCCCAGGATGCAGTTGGCCTTCTGAGCTGGAAGCACACATTGCCGGATCGTGTTGAGTTTCTCATTCACCAACAGCCCCAAGTCCTTCTCAGGGCTCTCAATCCATTCTCTGCCTGACCTCGATCTGTGTTTGGGATTACCCTGACCCAGGTGCAGGACCTTGCGCTTGGCCTTATTGAACTTTGTGAGGTTTACATGGGCCAATTCTCAAGTGTGTCCATGTCCTTCTGGGTGGCATCTCTCCCCTCCAGTGTGTCGACCCTGACACGCAGCTTGGTGTTGTCAGCAAGTTTGCTGAGGGTGCACTTAATCCCACTGTCCATGTTGCTGACAAAGATGTTAAACAGCACTATTCCCAGTACCGACCCCTGAGGAACACCACTTGTCACTGGCTTCCACTTGGACATCAAGCCAAGTGGGTGAAGTCCTTTAACCCACTTCTTCTCACTTGTCCTTGAGACAGCAACAGGATTCCAGTGTCTTGAGAACTGTTCTCATGTGTGTGAGTTGTGAGATGCGAGTCCCTCATCCATCCTTTCATCTGGCCTTTCTATCTAATCCTAGATTAACGTCTTTTGTGTCTCACTGATGGTGCGACATCAGTACGGTTGATAAGTGTGTTTTGAGTCTATTCAGTGAAGAACTGGAAGGTGGACTCCAGCCATTTGCATACAGCATAGGGGATAGTCTGGCAGTCTGCACTGTTCAGCATGGAGCTTTGGAACAGATTTATCATGGCTGACTTCTTATGACTCTCTGTGCTTGCGCTGTGGAGTGCACTCTGGACTGTACAACGTGCTTTCCTGACCACTTAGTGTTCTTCCTGCAAGCAATAATTAGCCTTGTTTCTTTGGGTTGTGTGATACAAATTCTCAGACAAATATGCTGTCTTTTGTTGTGGCAAAAGATTTGTTAGCTTGGGGCTTCTTAAGTCATACTGAAGCATGTGATGAATATAGAGCTGGAACTTTGCAATAAAGATAGAGCTGGAATGTTCTATCATTAGAGCTTCTACTAAGTGTGGAATGCACCCTTGGGGTGTACTCACTCAATAGCTTGCTCTCCTGCCTGAAGAAAGAAAGAAGCTTTGAATGCTAAGGAATGGGCATACGGTAGTTTTAGTTGACTCCAAGTTCAAAAATAAAAACAAAAACAAAAAAAGTGTGAAGATTCTTCTTCTCCAAGGTCTCTTAGAGCTCTGTCAGCTTCAGTAATGTTCCGCATTACGTCAGTGTACCAGAGTCCTATCACAGAAGTGTACATCTGTGGATGTTTAAAGCAGTCCAAAAGTAGGAGTGAGTTTCTTCGTTTATACGCTCTAAGGTCCCAGTCAAGCTCACGTCTTGTAGCTTGAACAGCTAAAACACAAGCTTTCCACTAGGATTCTTCCAGAAGTTCTTCACAATTACGGGGAGCCAGCCATTGCAATGTGAAAACTCTGAAGTAGGAATGCAAGGGTAGAGAAATTGCTTCGCACTTGCATGTTCTGCCTCCTGCAAATAAAATTTTGAAATCTGGTGTTACTTTGGCACTTTTTTAATCTATTAGCAGATACAGAAAACACAACATCACTACTGTTTTCGGTTTTTAATCCTGAAGAGCAATCAGGGTGTATGATACACTTAGCAGTAATCATCCCAGTCAATATCCTTTGAGGTAACAGAAATGTTTTGGAGGGAGATGGCTGTAGGACAGAATGAATCCCTTTATGGAAATTTATTATTTAAAATATAATCTAGCCTAGTATTAACAGTGACAGGACTTTGTCGCAGTTGTAGGCTGTCAATCCCTTTCCTTTCAGGAAGGTGTTCAATAAATTGTTGCACTCGGGGAGCTGTTAGTTATTTTCTTACAAGAGAAAATACAGACCAGCAGTGATGATTTTATTCAATATTCAGACAGAAGAAATATATATACATACTCATGTATTTTGAAGCAGAAGCTTTCATTCTTGCTGATGCAATGAAAACTCTTTATAAAATATATTCCGAATGACCCATTAAATCATCCTTGTATATCCTGTGTAGTTTAGCTTACAAGTGAACTAAAGATGAATAAGCTAATAAATTTATGCACATATATTAACTACAGGGTATAAAGAATAAAGATGTCCATATGTACTAATGACTATTTTATTGCTTGATGGACAACCCTGTTAGATGAAGGAGGGGGGAAAAAAGTAGTCAACGGTTCCCTTTTCTTCTAGTTTTCTCTGAGGAATATAAATTATTCTAATGAAAATGCTCAAACATTGCAAAAAAAACCCAGTCCACTTAATCAAACCAAATTCAGTGTTTTACACTCCAGAGAATAAAGTTAGCATAAAGACAATCCTTCAATAAAGTCTCTCACACTGGGGAAGGGAGAGTAGCTTATTGGACGTGGAAGTAAGAATGGAGACAACCTGTCATTACTTTGTAAGACCCAAAAAAAAGTTTAAAAGCTTAAACAATCTTTCAGTTTAAAAAAATGGGTTCCTTACCCTCTTAAACAAAAATAAAATAATTCCTCAAAGAACACTGCAATCTAGTTAAAACCACCAGAATTTCCTAAGAATTAAAGATATAAAAAATGTAATGTACCTGAAAGCCACAAAAGAATGGATTTTGGAATCTGGCTTTATGACTTTTTCTGAAGTTGCTTCTTGTATTTTGCCAGTTTTTGAAACTTTCAACCCATTTTTTCGCATAAAATAGTGTCATAGGTTCAGCATTGCCCAGAGTAGGACACTAACAGCTGGTTAATATTCGTCACTGTGACTTATGGGCAGTAATTGAGAGGTATGTCAATAGAAGCAAGTTTTATTCAGACAAAGGTTTTGCGATGGTTTTAAAACTCGATGTAAATTGTCTCTGTTAGCTGGAAAATCATGGTTTGGTAGTTTGTGAGTCTGTGCAGAACTGCAGAAATTGCTTCCTTTAAATGAGAATCTAAATTGTTAGCTGTTTAATCAAATGAAACAGACATGGCCAAAAGATCTCCTGGTCTTTAATGGTGTTTCCCAAATGTTGGAAAGTTAAATTAAACTTTCAGAAAAAAGTATGCTTTCCATAGTATAAGGTCTGTGCTGTTAGAAGCTTTGAGTTGTGACTTGTTTAAAAATAATGATTACGACAGAGTGGAAGACTTTGGATGGTTATCTTGGGTTGGTTTAAGTGGACTTAGACATAAGTGGAAGCTGAATGGAAATAAGCCTTTCCAAATTTAAATGTGAATCGGTACAGGAATCGAAGTTCAACTACTGCAACTATTGTAGGTAGCACTTAGAAACTTCTATGTCTTCTCTCCTTTGGTTCCCGTTCTCCTTGCATGCAGCCTTTAAAGCCCTTTTCCTACTGCAATCCGTGTCATTGCTTTTTTTAAAAAACATATTTTTAAATGTTCTTGTGTGTAAGATACAATGACGTTACATGACAGGCAGCAAAATCTTCAGATCCATAAACTGAACCACCCATCTCTACTCATACCATTACTGCTCTATTTCTCATGTGTGCAGTGTCATGCTTGCTGCAATCATGTGGGCAAACTCCTGGTACTAGGAGATCATAGAGTTAAATAGAGGCCATAAATTAAATGCTTATTCTTTTTGACAGCCTTTGGAGAATTATCCTTATCTCCTACATGAGTGTCACAGCTTGCTCTTCTCCCAAGTGAGTCTTGTCTTAGCAGAAGTGTTAATGTGGTGGTGTTATGCAAACCTAATACATTTGCTGCCCGTTCCCACAGCCCTGTGTGGGTGTATCAGGGCGTGCATATATTACCCAGTACCACCATTTCTGCTGTGGTGTATGTAAAAGGAGGCTCTTTATTTACACCCATTATGGGCTCCAGTCAGATATAAGCGGTCCATGGGGCTTAGCTTGATACAATTTCAACCCCAGAGTTTGTAGAGTGTAAAGCTACAAAGCAGAGCTGCTCTGCTGAGCAGATTGTGGATCTTACATGTGCAGAAAACACTCATGAATTTAATTGTGTAATTAAATTTCACAGAAAGAGCCCTTCAGAAGAGTGAGAAACAAACGTTCATGAAACCCAGACTCTCACTGCCACTAACAGAATTTTTTGTCTTCCAATTTGATGACTTCCAAATGCCGGTGCTTGTATTCACTGACGTATCCCTGTTTACCCACTCTCCCACCTTCATCATCATTCACATATCAAATATTTCACTTTCTAGTAAAAAGGACATGAAATAATTGCAATACAGACATAAGATCATTGCCAGGCGGTTTGTTTTATGTGTTTAGTTTGTGAATGGCATATACGGTTACTATGTAGAGTCTCTGGCTCCCTCCCTGTTCTTTCTTCTCTGATTTTTATTATTTTTTTTTCCCCTGCTATTTAGTGGCCACACATCTTCCATTTTCCTCAGATTTATTGTTATCTGTCTGTGCCACTTGGAGCAAACTGCTGTGAGAAGGAAGGAGGCGCAATACACCTTTGTATGCTCAGGAGCTGCCAGTGCGCTGTTCTGTGACACACACAGTAACCATGACCTGAGGAATGTCTAGTTTCAGCCCTAGTTTTAGCCATTGGCAGTTTTTGTTGGCCTCACAACCTCCAAGGTATGCTGTCGCTAACTGTCATGCTTAACCTGAGGTGTTTTGGAAGAGGAATTGCAAATCAAGCTCCACAAACCTGACTACAGTCAGGGAGAGGAAGAAATACAAGGACGTTTTTGAACTCTAGGATCCTGGAATGTGGGCAAGGAGAAGGCAGCCCAAAATTTAATTCAAATTGGTAGATGAAAAACTGGGCGTGAGCCGACAATGTGGGCTCTCAGTCCAGAAAGCCAACTCTATCCTGGGATGCATCAAAAGAAGTGTGGCCAGCAGGTGGAGGGAGGTGATTCTAAGGCTCTACTTCACCCTCACGAGACCCCACCTGGAGTACGGTGTCCAGGTGCCTTCCAACCCAAACCATTCTATGATTACTTGAAATTTTGCTTTGAAATCACATGTATTCTGCCAGTTTTGTAATGCGTTCACACAACTACCTCTCTCTGAAGAAATGGGACAGTTTTTAAAATAGTCTATCCATGGGCAACTCACAAACAGAAGGATTATCTGAATTTAATGAATGTATTATTTCCTAGAAATACTCAGGGACACTCTCTCGCTTCTTTGAATGCTGTTATTGATTTTTTTTTTTTTTTATCTGCTGTCTTCAAGGCCTTTGATTACAGTCATGAAATAAAGATTTTTCAAAGCTCTTTAACTTAGTTACAGAGACTAGATTAATCTTTTGAATACATCAAAATTCCCTGATGTTACAGATGGAAGGAAATCTGGCAAGCTATAGGAAGGGAATCTCACTTGAATCGAACTGTAGTAGATAGTTTAGTGTGTGGTGGTGTAGCACTGGTAAAACTCATCGTTTCTATTGAAAAAGAACACTGTTTTCTTCTATACTTTTAAGTGGGTTTTTTGGTTTATTTGGTAATTTTGGAGCAATTTGAAAATTGCTGACTAAAAAAGAATGGTGACATGGGAGTTATACCACTATATTTATATCAGTACTACTGGCAGATATTTTCTTATTAAGAATTATAAAGCTGTGGCAAGTAGACTCTATTGAAGGCTGAATTAAATCCTGACACGGTTATAGCATGAATAGATGATAATTTCCCTATCATCATCATCAGTGACTTCGTGTCAGGATCTAATTTAACTGATATCTTAAAAATAGAGATGCCTCTTCTTGGGTCTTCTATACCTTCTATTCAGCCTTCTGCAATCTTTTTTCCTCGTACTTATTTCATTTTTCATGTATGTGCAAATAGCTTCCTCTGGTGTATCTGTATCAAGTGAAACAGAAATTGTATTGGCACCGCCGGGCTTAATTAATCTTTTTTTTTTTTTCTCTTTTAAAGAAGATGAAGAGCATTAATATAGGAAATAAATATCGCGGGAGCAGATTTATTTCCCAAGCGAGAGCAAATAGACTAACTATCTCTAAGGGAGATGTTAGCTTGGTCAGTGATCTGTAAAACCTGCAAGCAAGGTAGCGGTCATGGCCAAAATAAAACCAAGGGAGAGGAGGGATAATAGAAAAGCCAGGCTGAGTATAGAAATACCTATTTATAGTACTTCTGGCTAATCTGTGCCCCTTTTTATACTCACCTTCAGGTTAACACAAGATGCAGAAGTGACAGTTATGCCAAGCCGGTAGAAAAAAGCAGAAAGGGGTGAAATCTTAACAAAATCCATGGAGGTTGGATTGACCAAAGAGAAACCTTAAAGCTGCTTTAGAACACCATACTGTCTTAGGCAGCCTGTAGGAAATAGTAAGAAGAAAAACAACAGATAAACTTGCAGCATGTTCACTTCAGGGCTTGAATGAGAATCCAGCGCTTCGGAGTCATATTGTCTTGCTTGTTTGGATATTCTGCTAGCCAGAACTTTATCATTTTAATATATTCTAAGCTATCACAGAAAGGAGCTTCTCTGTAAACTTCTATTTGATAATTTTAGACTGTCTTCGTTTATTAATTTTAATCAGGAGTCTACATTTTTTAATTCCTTCGGTCTGTTGCTCTAATATGCTGTTTCCTATGGGCAAGTGAAAAAACCACAGGTTTAATTTCCCTCTTTTTTTTAAATTAAGATTTAATGAAGCACATATTGTTATTACTGTAAAACTATGAACAATGGTGTTTTATTAGCTCATAAGGTAATGCTCAATTTTTTTGCTTTTTTTATAGCAAAGTATATATTTTTATGTATTTTGAAGGTTACACAGAGGCTTAAAAGAGTTAGTGAAAGGCTGTTTTAAATAAAAAGGAAACATTTAGGAATTATATGCTTTGCATGTAGGAGAGTGGTAAAACGTGCTGGTGATACTTGGAAAGAATAAAATTCGTGGTGTTACATCATCTAAAAGATTCTAACGACAGCAGAAAATACACTTGTTGTGGATTAACCCCAGCAGGGAGTCAGAACTTACCCAGCTGCTCGCTCACCCCCCTGCCAGCAGCACGGGGATGGGAATTGGAAAGGTGAAAGTGTTGAAAAATTGTAGGTTGAGAAAAAGACACTTTAACAGGGAAAGAAAAAGCTGTGCACACGAGCAAAGCAAGATCAAGAATTTGTTTGCTGCTTCCCATGGGCAGGCAGGTGTTCAGCCATCCCCAGGAAAGCAGGGCTCCATCACGTGTGATGCTTACTTGGAAAGACAAATGCCATAACTCCCAGTGTCCCTCCCACCCTTTCTTCTTCTTCTTCTTCTTCCCAGTAGCTTTTATTGTTGAGGATGACGTTTGTATGGTGTGGGATATCCCTTTGGGTTCAGCTATCCCAGCTGTGTCCCCTCCCAAATTCTTGTGCACCCCCAGCCTCCTCCCTGGTGGGGTGGTGTGAGGAGCAGAAAGGTAAGCCCTGCTCAGCAGTATCTAAAACATCAGCGTGTTAACAACACTGTTTTGGTTGCAAATCCAAAAAAAACAAAACCCACCACATTAGCAACAAACTCTTTTCCAGCCAACCCCAATACAACACTTCTGAGTATCACAGTTCTGGCAAATGCAATCAGCTCTTTAAGTTACAGACCCTGAGCTTTGATAGCAAACTGCAGGTGAATCCTGAGTGAGACCTTTAGGCTTCACCTAAATATGAGTATGAAATAGCAGTGATAAGTTATAAAATAGAGGGAGCACGCTTTGATTTGCAGGGAGGTATTACCAATATTTTTATGCACATAAAAAATAGAACAAAAATCTGAGGAATAAAACTTCTGTTGTGGGGAGGATCTGATATGCCTGAGAACTTCCCATGGACGTGCCTTATGGAGTAGCCACCGACATAGTCAAAAGAGACAATTACAACCACAAAGAAAGGACTTGGGTCACAGTCAGTTTATATAAACACATGTGGGTGGGTTCTGAGGTTGGCTCTTTTTTTCCTAGAGGTTTCTGTCATCAATTACATGGTGCAAGCTGGATGGAAAATGCTGTCTCAGGGACACGTTGCACGACGTTTGTTCCGCACAGCAGCCAAGGTGATGCAGAATCAGATCTGCATGCCTCAAATGAGCGGAGTCTAAATCTGAAGATTAATGAACTTTGGCATTTACTGTGCCAGCTTAGAACTTTTCTCTGCTTCCGGTAATAGGCTGAAAAAGAAGTGTGTATCCACCTCGCTGGAGGTGTCAGGGAAATGTACTTTCGGATGTGGATTTTACAGTTACTGTTATCTGTAGTGCACGTGTCATGGGGTTCTCAGGGTCTAATAAGCCCACGCTGTCACAAATCTAAAGAACAATTCAGAACTGGCTACTTTTACTAGCAGGTTTTGCTTTAAACAATCTTTAGGCTGTGAAATTCACCTAAATTGTTAGGACTGAGTTTATTTAAGAAGCTGTCTTAGTTTCTCCCCAGCACACAGAATGGGATTAGAGTTTTTTTTTTTTTTAAAAGCTCTCCAAGGCACATCTCTAAGGAGCACACAGAAGAAGCAAAGAAAGAGTTATCAAAAGTGAACCAAACACAGACTTCACCAGAGAAGTGTTTTGGTGAAAATAGAAAAAGGATGTAGTGTTCTCCACCAAGAACCATTTTCAGGCTGCCTGAGTAGTGGGCTGTTCTGGTAGTGGACATGGTAGGGGTCTTTTATGCAGGATGCCTGAAGGGATATCTTGAAATTGGAGCTGATGGAGCCCTGAATAGTCAAGGTCCACTGTGAAGCAAGCCATATGATCCAAATGTAGCTTACAGTATAATCTTCTTTTTACCACACAATGATGTCAATAGGAAAAAAAGAAACAACGGTGAAAATATTTGTAGTCATGAAAAAATTAAAACAGATGTATTGTTTTGTTCCAGTGACCTGAGGAGAATACTAATTAGGCAACCTCTGAATAAGAATCACTAATAAAAAAATTTTTATAAGGTAGTTGATTTAATTTGCCTATAGAACGTAGTAGCTAGTAAACACGCTATTAACACTTTAAACTCAAACTGTTCAATTTAATTTTTAAGCCTATACATGAGTTGCTTGGCATTATAAGGGACAAAGCTTGCCTCTAAGCTGCTGCCAGAATAGAAAAAGGTGAAAGTAGCTTTAGGCAAAAGTTTAATGGATTTATTCCACCACTTTTCTCACCGAAGGGAGAATCTTTGCTTGTATTCCAAGTCACTGGTTAGTTAAATTAGAATTCTTGCCAAAATGTGGACATCCTTATTTAAGTATACAGCTCTTTCTTTTACTGATGATAGTTTCATTTTTTATACTATTAGAATTGTTTATACACTTTAAATAGTTATTTCACTGAATTTTTAGAGTTGGAAGGGACCATAGAGATCATCTAGTCCAACTCTCCTGCCAAAGCAGGATTGCCCAGAGCATGTTAGAGCATGTTACTCAGGTTATAGAGGACCTTTAGCAGCCTAAAGTGTGTACAGGTGTATTATTTTAGATGAGACACATCATGTTTTATAAATCCTGAGACACGTGTCTTATAAAACTCTCTCTTATGTTTTAGGGCACCAAAACTGTGTGGTCAACCAGTAGATGTAAATTTATGATATAAGTACTTGCTTTCAGATCAGAGATGTTCAAAAGATGAATATGAATCTCTTTAGGAAAAGGGCCATATGAACATCTTTATAAGAATACTCCAGAAACTGCAAATATTATGATCAAAAATTAACTTTTGCTGTTAATGTTGAAGGGAGAAGAAGAATTTTAAATGGATATGAGGGGAAACTCCAAATGAAAGAAAAATATACCGGTAAAGTATGGAATATGACTTGTAATCTTCAGTGATCCACCACAATGCTTTCTTTTCTGACAGTCCTTCCTCTTGAGCCTGTTGTGTCTTTGTCTCTAGAAAGACAACTATTGGGTTCACACCTATCAGTACAGTACATACTCTATTTCTGTTACCATATTTAACAAGAAAAAAAAAAGCAAAACCAAAAAAAAAAAAACCAAGGAAAAGCCAATGTGTAGATTGCACTGCAAGTATGTTATTTATTATCCCGAGTGTTTACTACCTTTAGAAAAAAGCACTTATGATACTAGAGAAAGTGAAAACTTAGGACGGATTTTTTTTTTTTGAAGACTTAACAATATTGAATTTCTCTGTGCTGAGGAACCGATCCATTAATCACTACTGTTAGTGCATCATCAATTTCTTACAATAATAATCCTACTGACTCAAGTTAAGTTAAGCATTTTGAGTACATTGCTCTTGTACTAGAAACTTAGAGTGAGCCTGTTTCTTGGTTTGGCTGTTTGCTTTCCCCATTGCCATTGGCCCAATTTTTTCTAGTCTGAAATAAGACATTTCTAGTCTATCATAAGACATTTGCTGTCCTACTGCAGCATACGCAGTGTCAGCCACGTACTGACAATACTATCACTTTAACTAGCTATTATTACTTTCAAAATATTTTTCCTTTAAATAACCAAGTTGTTCTTGTCTTCCTGCTCATAGTCTGTGTTGCGCTGTTTAATTGCGGGATGTTAATTAATCCGCCCTCCAGAGATGTCAGACGGTGCTGCCACACATGCCTGTTTGCCAGCCTGTGTCTGAGCCAAGCGGCGTGTATCCCTGCTTTTGGAAGGAGGTGGGAGTCCCGTGGGAAGGTGGGGTGTTAGTGACCGTGCGCTCACTGTCAATGGAACCTGGAATCTCCACTGGTTTAGTCTTTGTGGATTTGATTCAGCAGCCGATGAGGAGAGCGAGGTACAAGGCAAACAGCGGTGGTCGCTGTCTTGTAACTTCAGTCCTGTGGGTTCAAGCGTACAGGGTTGTCTAAGCTCAGAATTTAGACTTCTTAACTTTATCACCAAAAAAAAGAAGGGACCAACCTCTCATTCATAGAATCATAGAATCGTCTAGGTTGGAAGAGACCCTTGGGATCATTGAGTCCAACCATCTACCCTACTCTACAAAGTCCTCCCCTACACCATATCCCTCAGCACCACATCTAATCGTCTCTTAAACACATCCAGGGATGGGGACTCAACCACCTCCCTGGGCAGCCTATTCCAATGCCCGACCACTCTTTCTGGGAAGAATTCTTTCCTAATGTTCAGTCTAAACCTACCCTGTTGGAGCTTGAAGCCATTCCCTCTCGTTCTGTCATTAATGACCTGTGAGAAGAGTCCAGCACCAACCTCTCTACAGTGTCCTTTCAAGTAGTTGTAGAGAGTGATGAGGTCTCCCCTCAGCCTCCTCTTCCTCATACTAAACAGTCCCAGCTCCTTCAGCCTCTCTTCATATGATTTATTTTCCAGGCCCTTCACCAGTTTCGTTGCCCTCCTCTGCACTCGCTCCAGCACCTCGATATCTCTCTTGTATTGAGGTGCCCAAAACTGGACACAATACTCCAGGTGTGGCCTCACCAGTGCTGAGTACAGGGGCACAATCACCTCCCTACTTCTGCTGGTCACGCTATTTCTGATACAAGCCAGGATGCCGTTGGCTTTCTTGGCCACCTGGGCACACTGCCGGCTCATATTCAGCCGCTTGTCAATGAGAACCCCCAGGTCCCTTTCTTCCAGGCAGCTCCAGCCACACTTCCCCAAGCCTGTAGCGCTGCAGGGGGTTCTTGTGGCCCAAGTGCAGAACCTGGCACTTGCCCTTGTTGAAACTCATCCCATTGGTGTTGGCCCAATGATCCAATCTATCTGGGTCTCTCTGTAGAGCTTCCCCATCCTCCTGGGAATCAACACTCCTGCTTCACTTGGTGTCATTGGTGTTTTGCGTTTGCACAGCTCTGGTAATATAAGTTACCTTTGGGACACAGGAATGATTTTGTTGGAACTAAAAGCAAATGGGGTCAATGATGCCCTCCAACCACTTCTGTAACTCTGCTGGAGGTTTCTATCCCCACACTTCTGCCGACGTACCTACATATCACAGTGCTTATTCAAATGAATATGTGAAACAGGAATATGTTGTCTGTGTAGAAAGGAACAAGGATTTATTTAGAGTTTTTTTTTAAACAGTTTTTGTTTTCCTTAACCTAGGTTGATTCAGAGATCTGGCTTAGGGAAGGGTTAAGCAGTTGTGTCAGTGCAACTGGCAGGAGAGAAGTGTGGGAGCAAACAGCTGACAGTGGGTGAGAAGTGGTAATGATTTAAACCAGACCTGCTGCTGCGAAGCCTCTAATGTAAATCCTTGATGTAACCAGAGTGCTGTATTCCAAAGATGTGAAAATTAAAATTCTAGGAGATGATGTCAGTGTTCAATAAGAGAAGAATATCATGTCTATACAAGTTCAGTAGCAAACTACCCTTGAGAACAGTTAGTCTGAAATCCACTGCAGTCAACATCACAGAGTAGTCAATAGATACTTTCTGCGTCTTAGTATCAAATACTACACGAGCCCTAATGTGCTGTTAAGTGTGAGCTGTGTTTAAAAAAAACTCCCTCCCTGCTTCCACTGCTGCTTCTGGCTGCGTGTGTCCAGTATTGCCCTTGAGTCACATCCAGTGACAGAAATTTAGCCCACCGCTAAAAGGATAAACCCAATCCAAATAACAAAAAAATAAAATGAGTTTTCCGTTAGGCTGGGTTGCTGAAGTGACTCATCCTGCAGCTGGGGATTAGTTACAGCTGATGCAAGGGAGTGGAACAGCAGCTGAGGCTGGGGAAGGGACCACCCCGGTCAGTGAGAGCTCACGCTTTCTCCAAACATGCTGTCATGTTCTGGAAGAAGCAATCTTCCCCCTCCAGCCCACTTTCCTCCCCTCCTGTCAGCATGGACATCTGTGTGGCCATGACGTGGAGCTGAAGGACTGACCTGTGGCATTACTAACCCGGATAAAGTTCACCAAATAGTGATGCAAACCCATATATTTCCATAAGGGAAACAATAGTGCAGAGCAGGCTTTAGCGGCCAGGGTTAATGAGGCTGCTTTTCACAAGAGGGATGCTTGCTTGAAGTGCCTGCAAAGCTCTGGATTTAGGATGCCAGCTCTAAGGGATCTTAATCTAATCTAAAACACGTCTTCTGCACCCATGTTGTATATTCCAGTTCTCTCCTTTAGATCCGGGCCAGCTTTCTTGTGACGTGATGATGGCAACCAAGTTTGGAGAAGTAATCCGGGCAAAAACTAAATCCATTTAAAAATGACCGCTTTCTGACCATATGGCTTCTCAGATCCCCTCATTACTTTATCAGGTGAATAACAACAGAAAGAGAAGAAACTCTGTTTGTGGTAGCCCTGATTTTAGATCCATCCAGGCAGCTAGTGAATCTCACCCTTAAATATATCTACTGTGGAGCTGGTGCAAGTAAGAAACAACACTAATCTGGTGCTTCCCTGCTGTCCCACGCGTGAGCGGCCATACCATTTTAGTAGTTTTCATTGTAGAAAGAAAGAATGATGTGGCTAGTTCTTTCCTTTTTAGTGTTTCTCTTTTTTTCAGACACTTAGAATTTTAGCCCTGTCTTGTTGGTTGGTGATAATAAAACTGGAGCAATGTTAATCGTCCCTCTGCTATTTCCAAGTCTATCACAGTGGAAGAAATCAGCGATCAGAATCTACATCAGTGGAAGAAATAATTTTTCTCCCTGGTATGATTTTCTTGTGCAGCCAAAAATAGGGTATAGAAATGGGTTTCCTGATAAAGACAACGATCAAAAGAATGTTTCTATAATAATTGCATCTGTGAAAAGCCATTTGTCTGTTACTAAAAGGAGGCTTTTTTTTTTTAATTGTTTGCATTAGTTCTGGGCAAATTTGCGTAGCTCATTTTGGAGGGGATATGGACTCATCAATCGACTGTGAAAATACTCAGTTTGAGCTTTCAGCAGATGATGTGGTTATAAATTCTCTTGCCTTTCAATCTGCCAGAGAGTTTCAGACCCTCTGAGAGAAAATAAAGGCGGGGGGGGGGAAAGCCTTTTGACTCCCACCAGTTAAAGACTTGAGGTATGAGGATGATGAATCTGAAGATCATTATCTTTCTGTAGCAGGATGATACAAGGCTTTTTCAAGGATAAGCCTCCAAAGAATGAGTCCCAGGAGTAACGTGAGCTGGGAGTCCAGATTCTGGACCTGGTGGCTGCAACAAGGAGGATGGGTCAGGCTCTGGTTCAGAAATCCTTGGTGGCTGGGGAAGGTGGTGATGTGTTGTCTTTGGTGGCATGTGTGGCTGTTGCTGGTAGATGCAGCTAACAGTCCCAGAGAACTGAGGGAGGCTTCCCCTTAGTGGTTGTTGTTTTGCTGTGTGTGGGCTGATGCGTTTTACTGCCTTTCCTTTTCCTTCTTAATGCTTCTCTGGAGATTTTCCTGTCCTTTTTGTACTTAAGGGAGAAAGGTGCAACAGAGATTGGTGAGGACGGACCGTTTGCACGGTGTAGACTGAAGGCTGAGGCAGGGTTGCAGATGGGATTCGGGTTCAAAGGCAAATTAGGGGTAGGAAAGAGCTTCTTATTTAAGAAAATGTCATTTATGCCTGCAACTCCAATGCAAGTCTGTTTTAACAACTAGGGGACTGTGTCATGGACCAGTTTTTCCAAGCACATGAACCTTGACATATACTGCACTGGTCCAGCCACACACTTACAGATAGACCTGGGCAAATCTTTCAAACTGGGGATTAGAAATGTAGATGTTTTTTTCAGGGATAAACATTAAAAAAAGAAAAAAGTTGTATTTAAAAATTGCTACTTCAAATGCTTCCTTTGATCCAAAATGACATATTTTGTTTTGTGATTACATATTGTATCACATTTTAACATTTGTTTAACTTTCCTATTTTAAACAAAAATGTCACTTTGAAGCAAAACGTGCAAGATAAAGTTTTGACTTGAAATTCGAGCCCACGCAGAAAATTGTGATTGTAATTACATTATACTTTTATTTATTTTCCCCCCACTGAAGCTGTTACCTAATTTAAATTCAAATTAATGGTTCATTTGGGATCTCTGAAGCTCCATTATTTTTTTCCAGCCAAATTCAGCATTTTCTTCAGTACTTTATACTGCTCTTTAGATAATTCCTGAGGCACGGATATGCAATTGCAGAAAAGCAGGCTGGTCTCCACCCTGTTTCATCCTTGTTCCAGGAAGAAATGGCATTTGTGAGAATGTAGCTGGGAAACTTCTCTCCCAGTTTCTTGCAATTATGCTGATCAATCTTATAAATTCATACAGTTGTCTCACCGAGAGCTTGAGGTTTTGTGTTTTATTCTCTTCTGTTACAATCTAAACCAAACAGGTTCTCAAAAGACGAAAAATCTCCAGAGCCTTTTTGGTGCTCTTCTAGTTAAAAAAAAAAAAAAAAAAGAATTGCATTGTACTTTTACTGTGGGCTGTTGGACCTTCACTCAGCCAACTTTGGTATCACATTCCCAACTCTAGCATGTGGACAGATCTATTGAAGTTAATGGTGAGGAGTTCTTCAGTTGTTCATTGTTGACCTGCCTCTGCTCCTTTCCTAATTTCAGCTGAAGTTAAGTGAAATTATGCTAAGCGTTTCTGGAAATCCTTCCTTTCAAAGGAATCAAAGAGATAGCTTGAGACAGTAATGTTTTAATAAAATTGCACTTACTATTTAAAAAAAAAATAAAATCATCATCTGAACGTTCTACTGAATATTTGGGTTTTTTTGACTCCAGTGAAGAGAAGGATGAATAATAACTTCAGGATTTCACGCTGTGTGTTTTTCCCTTTGATCTTACACTATTACTTTCTCGTGATATTTGTGCTTTTTTCTTTTGGATTCCTTTGGTAAATGAATATATATAAAGTTTTTAAAAATTGCTTCAGTGGAGCTAGTAGAAAGGGAGTCTCACAAAGCCGTTCTGTCTCTCAAAAAACAATGCTCTTTAAACAGCTAATTATTTTCATGTTTGTGGGCATCCCCTACATTAAGACTTTTCTGAACTCCCACAGTTCTAGATTGTCTTGGTTTCTGACCTCCCAAGTAAAAAATCCAGTGGAAATGCAATGTCAAAACACTTCTCCTTGATCTCTCTGAACAGGCCCTTTCTAGCCATAGTTTCAAATTCCTCAGCTGCAAATCTATTAATTACACAACAGATAATTAGGTTCATATAAAAGCTGCAAAAAATCCCAAGCTTTGAAACCACCTCAGAACAGCAACAGAGGCCAGATCTCTCTGCATATTAGCTAATAATAGTAAAGGATTATAACATAGAATATTCAAGCATATTCTTTATTACTATCTGGAAAAAAAACCCACAACAAACAACATTCTAAGTATTGTCTCTTTGGCACTTTCATAGCTACAGAAAAAAATTCCTTTCTTCTAGTTTTTTTGGGTAATTTTTTTTTCTAAAATTTTAAGGACAGATTTTAAAAATTCCCAGATTGGTTGAAAGTCCCACTGAAGGGTCTGGCTTTGTCTTGTGTACACCCTCCCTCCAGGTATTTGCACCCATTGACGAGATCTGCCCCGAGCCTTCTCCTCTCCAGGCTAAACAATCTCAGCTCTCTCAGCCTTTTCTCACGGGACAGGTGCTCCAGACCCTTCATCATTTTCATGGCCCTTTGTGGGACTCCCTCCAGTATGTCTCTCATTCTGGGGAGCTTAGAGCTGGATGCAGCACTCCAGATGTGGTCTGACCTGAGGGACAGGATTGCCTCCCTCCACCTGCTGGTGATATTTTATCTAAAGCAACCCCAGGAAATCGTTTGCCTTCTTTGCCCTAAAGGCCCATTGCTGGCTCACGTTCAACCTGGTGTCCACCAGGGCTCCCAGGTCCTTTTCTGCCGGGCTGTTTTCCAGATGAGTGGCCCTGGCGTATATTGGTGCGTGGGGTTGTTCCTTGTCGCGAGCAGGACTTTGCACTTCTCCGTGTTGAAATTCATGAGGTTCCCCTCAGCCCTGTTTCTCCAGGTGTTGAGGTCATTCTGCTTTCCATGGCTAATACCATCCTTTTGTTGCTCCTGTGAGCATCCTCACCTGATGTAATATAAATGACAAGATTATTTTTGCTTCTTTTGAAGCCTGAATCAGAGTATGCTTGTGCAGTCACGCTCAGGCTCTTAGTCTGTAACCAAATGTTTCTTTTTCATATGTCAGTTGTGGATATTTAAAGTAAAAAGTAAGTCTTGGTTTGATTTCCTGCTAATTCTAGGATATTTTGTATATTTATTGAAACTATGTATATATAACAGTTTGCTAAGGCAAATTGACGTATTTTTTTATCTCTAATGTCCTTCTGTCTAATAAGAACTCCATAAGAACAAGCAATAATGATTTAAAAAAATCTTTTTCTAGATAAATATTGTGCTGATATCTGAATGAATGTATTCTGGTTTACCATAAGGTCATGTGTGTAGGAACAGAGATAAAATCTAATTTCTGTTTTAAAATGGGATCAGTTTATCAGCGTTATGTGAAAACTATTGTGAGCCTCATTTATTTTATTTCTATAGCTTAACCAAATTACATTGCTTTTCTTAACGTCCTATTTTAACAACAGTGATGTTGGGAATAGATGCAGATATTTGCAGAACTAATAAGGGAATTAATTTTTCTGAAGGCTTTAGAGAGCTTGTTTATTTCAAAGCATTTTATGGAGCTGCTTTTGAAAATGCTCTTTCAATATTTTATTCTGAAGGGAAGTCCTAGTCTTCTAAATTCACCTTTCCAATTGTGATAAGAAAGTGCCAAGTGGGCTCTTTAACCTTTGCTTCTGAGATATATTAAATGCTTGCTTACGGTTGAGCATAAATAATGTTATCAGGAATTTATAGTAGTTACCACTGTTGGTGATGCTGAAGTGGAAGTTTTTTTAACATTAGACTCTTTAACATGTCTAGGAAAAAAAAAAAGTACAATCTTAAACCTTGCCAGTGGTGTAATAAAGTCAATAAACATCCAAATAATGTATAGAAAATGAAGTAATGAAAATCTTTTTTTGGCTGCCATCTCCTACATTCTTCTCTCTTACTCAGAATTAATCTCTGTTAGCTTTTCCCCTGAACCCTGTAGAAATCCTAAGAAATCCTATGTCATACATCCCAATAAAGAGAATGACTCTTCAATACAACAACATGGATAGATTATTTTTCCTCCCATTTTTCTTTTTTTTGGAAATGGATGTGGTTTTGTAGAGGGTACTGATTTTTGACTAAACGTTTTTGCCCGTGTGTTTATATTTCTAAGCTTTTACACCCAGGAATCTGTGTGTCAGGCTCTAGTCCCTGAGTCATTAAGAATTGCTTTTTAAAATGTTGGAAAACTTTGCTGTTTTTTTTCTTAAAAAACACCCCCCCAAAAAAAACCCACAAACAAACCCTACAAAACCCAAAGCCTGTGGAAAAACTGGGGGAGGTAGCTCAGATTCTTTATGAGCAAAGGATAAAACTGATATTTTACACATTTTGAATTGTTGTTCTGGATGAGCTTAATAGCTTGAGACACCCGAATGTTCAGTACAGAGTCATTCCGAAGAGCGCCATCCAAAAATCACAGTCGTTCCCACAGCCCAGGCAGTAGTCAGCTGTTCCCACAGCGTGTATAAGCAAAACCTTTCCATGTCAGCAAAGTCCTTAGATCAAATTTCACTTCTCCAAAAGCTGACACCATGGCTGCAAAAAATCTTACATAACTGAGAGTGAATTTGTGCATATAGGGCTGTAATTTGTGTCTTCGGGAAAAGTACGTAGAACCTCAATGCACAAAAACCCAAGCACAGTTTAAAAATAGAAGTATTTGAAAGGGAAGCATCTGCCTGGGGCTTTCCTCTATCAAAATAAAGTTAAATCTAAACTGCCTATGCAAAGGTTTGTAATCTAGAGGTGAGGATCCAGAATGTTGGGTCGTGCAGTTCTTGTGTGACTGAAGGAGGGAGAAGAACGAAGGCATTTGAGTTATCTAAGAAATGAGTTCTGGACATAGTTCCCTCCACCTCCCCCTCCCTCACACTTCTTCCCTCCCCTCCTCCCATCTCTTCCATAAAACTTGCCAATCACAACTTGTGTCCTGTAGAAATTTTAAAAAGCTATAAAAGCTGTTCTTGACCCAAATTGGACCTCCTAACACGTGCATGCCATGTGGCTCAAGTGACTACGACGTGCTAATTTCTAAAAGGAGATGAAAGGTAGTACTTTGTCTACTTCTGTAATTTACTTGCACGGCTTGGATCTCCTTTGTGCGAGGTCTGTTTCTGGCCCCTACTAATTGGATGTTTCTTAATCAAGTTATTTTCCTACAACACAAGATCACTTTGCGGTGATCCTTTAGCCCTTAAAACTGTTTTCTATTTGCTGAAGTAATTTTTTAGTGAAGTCATATTTTACATTCATAAGAACAATAAATATTAACTCCACAAAGCATACAAACCTAGCTGATCCCACTGTTTGAAATTCTAGTAGAGCTTGATGCTGTCATTATGAGTAATGCTGCTGGAGCTGTGGCTTCAAGATGATGGATCATAGAATCATAGAAGAGTTTGAATTGGAAGGGACCTTTAAAGTTCACCCCCTGCAATGAGCAGGGATATCTTTACGTAGATCAGGTTGCTCAGAGCCCCGTGCAACCTAATGTTGAAGGTTCTCAGGGATGGGGCACCTACCACCTCTCTGGGCAACCTGTTCCAGTGTTTCACCACCCTCGTTTTAGAAAAATTTCTTCCTTACATCTAGTCTATTTCTTCCCTCTTTTAGTTTAAAGCTGTTACCCCTTGTCCTATTATAACAGGCCCTACTAAAAAGTTTGTCCCAACCTTTCTTATAAGCCCCCTTCAGGTACTGGAAGGCTGCTGTAAGGTCTCCCTGGAGCCTTCTCATCTCCAGGCTGAACAACCCCAGCTGCCTCAGCCTGTCCTCATAGGAGAGATGTTCCATCTTTCTGACCATTTTTGTGGCCCTGTTCTGGACCTGCTCTAACAGGTCTTTCCTGTGTTGAGAACTCCAGAGCTGGATGCAGTACTCCAGGTAGGGTCAGAGTGAATTTCAGGTATTTCAGAGGGAATCATTGAAAGAGCAACACTTCACAAGCTCACAGTAGAAGTTACTATTTCCTCACCATTACCAGTTTTTTGGTTTTTTTTTTTTTTTTTTTTTTCAGTCATCTGGGCAGATACTTCTTAGTAGACCCAACAGACAGCATGACGTTTTGCCAAAATACGAATATGAATTCTTATTTCTTTTTTATTATTTCTCTGATGCTATATTTGCTCTGTTAGGCAGGATTCCGACTGTGGCAAATTAGGCGCTGGTGGATGGTATACCCTACCGCGTGAAATTATGGAGAGAGCAGTATAGTATTTTTGAACAGTCTTTTCAATTTAGAAAACTTACATTGACCTATGCTTTATATCACTTTCTTTTGAAGGTTAATAATGCTCTTTCAATTTTTGGGTTACTTCATTACTGTACTAGTTACAAGTTTTTATTAACAACACCGTTCTATAAATAATGTCGTGTTAGCGAAGCACATATCAAATTTGTTGTTGGACTTCCTCATAATTTATCCTCAGCTGTGCAAATTGCATGGAGTAGCTGTTAAATTTATTCATTTATCAGAATTGATACACAAATGAGGTATGCTGCTAGTTACTTTTTAATCTAATGTAAGTCAAAGTAAGTCCATCAAATTAAATGGAACTAAAGTCAACCTGAAGACTTACTCATATATCTTCACAGCCTTGTACAAAATATATAATGCCTCCTGCATGCTTAGCTAATAGGAAAAAAAATAAAATGCTGTAAGTATTAAGTAAAAATTATTACTAGACAAATTCTGGATCATGTCTATCTACTCTGCAGAATGCAATATGAATTTATCTTTCTTTGTAAAGAAGTTTCCATTCTGGTATCACCTGAGTTCTGGGGAAATTTGTGTCACTTTCTAACTTGCCATTCCTTATATCACATTATACTTTTTACAGATGCTTTTTTTTTTTCATCTGTAGTTTCAGTATCAGTTTGTGTAGGGAACTGAAATGAAACATCCAGATATGAGTATTCAACAGACTTTGGTCTGAATACATTAAGCTTGAAACAAACTTAATAATTTTGGACTATAAGTACTCTTTCGAAAATATGAAGCACTGAAAATGAAAATATGAACCACTATTACTAGAGCAGTAATGACTTCACAAATTCAAAAAAAACAACCCTGAAACAGTAACTGTGAGAGTGGTGTCCATTTCTGTATTGTGCTGTTATTCTGAAACTTCATAATGGCAAGAGAAATGTCATTCTTGCTTTCAGTTTCCATTCCAAATATTTGAGAAGAAGAATCCAACCAGCATGCTTATCTCTGAACGGCAAGCTTCTTTCCTTGCTTTTTCGGGTGCCAAAAATTCCAGCTGCCCAATATCCTACTGTGAAAATCTTCAATTTCCCCTGGCAGCTTTTATGAAACAGCAAATGCTATCATTGTGAAAACCTTGTAGTAGACCCTATGCTTAAAATACCAGGGACAATCTAAAACCAACTGAGTAGGAGCTTAGGGGTTTATTGCTGGTTTGATTATTCATGCTCAACCTTGTTTAAGGAGAATCCTTTTTTCAGGCTGGATATTAGGAAAATTTTTTTCACTGAAAGGGTTATCAGACATTGGAATGGGCTGCCCAGGGAGGTGGTTGAGGCACCATCCCTGGAGGTGTTCAAAAGACGGGTTGATGTAGTGCTGGGAGGTATGGTTTAGTGATGATGCTCCTTGTTTGTTGTGTGGGTGTCTATTTTTGTCAGTTAGGTTGACGGTTGGACAAGATGATCTTTAAGGTCCCTTCCAACCTAGAAGATTCTGTGATTCTGTGAGATTTCTGTGAAGTTTAGAAGAGTTGTAGATTTGGGAAGCTTAAATGGCACGGTCTTGGCTGTAAGTGATTCTCTTCAGGAAAAAGCAACAACAGAACCCAATGTGAGGTTCTGGCTTCAGGAATGTAGGAATCAGAGAATCTAGCAAACTTCTCAGCTCTAGTAATAACTTAGAGAACAATTGCAATGACAAGGTTGCAAAAATGCATGTGGAAGGGTGGTTTGTCTCTTGTTTGGTTGCTTTCTGTTGTTTATGGACTGCTCGCAGAGGGGATTTCTCTCCAATGACTGTGCTCATCAGGTTTCTGTGCACACAGAACTCCAATTCTGAGCCTCTTATGAGCTATTTGAACTGAATAGAGAATGTTTTTTATGACTGAAATAAACAGAGCTGTTTCCACCATCAAATGTGCAACATCTGATTGCAGAAAAGCTCTTTGTAGTACTTGTTCATGTGCTTAAAACCCAGCATTTTATTTTATTCTCTGTTACTCTCTGTCTCTCTTTGATTCTCAAATAATGTTTTGAAATGCATGAACTTTGGACATGTGATGGCACTGTTGTGCCTAAACTAACTCTGTTTAGTGATTACATGCCCCTTGCCACGTGTGGTTTTGTTGTTCAGAAAAAAACAACCCTAAGAAAACTCCAGAAAGTAGTTTTTATCGTCTTTTAATGAAAGCTTTTCTCCTCTACTTCATCTCATCATAGAAGTTCATCTACTTTCACCCCAGCAATGACTTCCAACCTCATTTATCGACCAACTACTTGATCTGTTTTAATTTTTTAATATGGACTGCCATTCCAGGCACTGCTTTTTTTTTTTTTCCCCCTGTGTTTTCAAAACTGTGTGGGATGAAGTATTCGATACATTTATTTTTTTTCCTCGCTGTGATTATTTACTATCAGTATAACTTATTTCTGGCAACTCATGGAGGCTGCTTCCAAAGTCAGTGTTCCTAAATGGGTACTTAGCAGAACTCTGGGCCTGCAAGTATGTGTGCACATCCCAGTGAGCCTTTTGTAGCCCCTGGGGCCCTGTAAAACTTTCAGTCTAGTCACTCAAGAATGATAATAGAGGTATATCCTGCAGGAAGGCAGATAGGAGGTTTCCTGCCTCTTCTACAGGAGCAATAAATGGGACACCAAAGGTCAGGGGATCTAGGAAGGTCAAGTGACGGGAAGCTGAGTGCTTTCATTTTCTAGCTAGCTGAAGCTGCCAAAGTTTGACCGGGTTGTTTTTGCTTCAGAATTCATGTTTGAAAATAAAAGCTAGCTGAAAAGAAAAAGTTTGCAGATTCGCGGTTCTCGGAAACTTTTGCTCTGTTCTCTGAGTCAGTTCATATGACTTCTGGTTTGCAGTGTCAACAGAACAGACACGGATGACTCAGTTTGCAGCCCTTTTCTGTGTGTTTCCTTCCAGGGAAACAAGAGGCAGGTAGAAATAGAGCTCCTTTCCCCTTTAGTTGGCTCATTAATCGCATACAAAGCTCTTTGGTGGTTTGGTTTTTTTTAATTATTATTTTTTTACTTAAGGAATACCTGTCATCCCCTAGAAGATTTTCCTACTGTTTCAGACATCTACAGCTTCCCTATATTCTTTCTGTTCTTCCCCTAGTGCATGTAAACCTGGGGTGTAGGTCTGCCTTACAGGTTGTTGCTGGAATGTCCAGATCACTAGGGTTGCATTTGTATCTGTAACCATTGGAGTGCCATTTTCTGGCCAATAGGTGTTTTATCTGGTATCTAATTGCTTGACTGGAAGACAACACAAGCAATTACTCTTATAGAGCTATTACGGAATTACAGAATGAAACAGGTATGAGTAATAGCTTCTCAGGAAGGGGGTTAAAGTTACAGAAGACTACAAAGTGAGAGAGAGTCAGCAATCTCGTGATTTTGAAAGATGCCAGAGAACAGGAAGCATAAGTAGAAAAATGCCTTGGGAGTGAAGTGATCCTTCCACCCTTCCGAGCTAAGATACTGTGTCTGGTTTTGAGTGCTGTGGTTGAAGGAAGGCACTTCGGCCGCAGGGTGTTGAGCCAGAAGTCACAAGAGCGATCACAGATTTAGGAAACTCGACTTATGAGTACAATACAGAGACCTCGTGGTTGTTTAGAGAAGGCTGACAGAAAAATATAAATAAATGGATTTTTACGAAAAGGAAAAGCTCTACATGCTTTTGATTTCTGTTTCTCTGGTGGATAATAAACCAGTTGGAATTACGGCATACACTCCCCGCTTTTCACTTGCATTTTTTGATTGTGCCTATATTCAACCAGTGCCACCTGCTTGGCCCTCCAGTTCTGGTGTGACAGAAGTAGCTGTAGGTGTGTGATTCTCTGAGAAAACAAACTGAAACAGAGGGAAAATTGCCTAAGAGCTTCTTAACAACTGCATCAAAAATTCTCAGTGAAGAACGAGGACTGATGCCTTTCAGGAGCTGCTGTGACAGGAGAAAAGCAGTCCCCAATGGACAGTCCATTCGAGCAGGACCTCGTGCTGATCACTTTTGTTGTGCAGCTGAGTGGGAGGAAGCACAGGCGACACATCTTTAGGGGAGAACTTTGTAAAGTAGGGTAGATGGTTGGACTCGATGATCCCAAGGGTCTCTTCCAACCTGAATGATTCTGTGATTCTATCTCAAGTTCAGCAACACCAAGGATAATAGTTCTTCCTCTGTATGAAGCCATTTTCCAGTTTCTTTAATTTTCAGTTTTCCTTTCCTTTCTTTTTTTAAAACCTAATATAGTACAGCATTTTACGTCATCATGACCTTTAATAAGCGGTAGCGTGGTCTCTATATAGCAGAGATTTACTTAAATCTTTACTCCCTGAAATATTTTTATTGCAACAATGATTTCTATTTTGGGTAGGAAATACCCACCCTACAAAACACCTGCTGTTGAATTACAGCACTTCTTTGCTTGAGAATTATTTTTTTTTTTTTTTGTCTGTATGTATGCTGTTTTTTCCTCTGTTTCAGTGTGGAGTTAGATTTGTGGATGTGTATTGTGGGTGCATTGTGTCCGGTATTTTAAGACTATGTCTAAGCAGGGTGCACTAGATTTGTTTCTCAGATATGTGCTGGCAACATTCCTAAATGCGTTTTATTTGATATTTAATCTCCTGCAGCTCCTATGAAGTTGAAAGAAGATTTTTTTGCTGTCTTCACATTTTTTTCTTACTGAGATGAGTATCAGTTTTCAATATGCTTCAAACTTTAAAATTCCATTAAGTGCAAAAAAAACTATTTTAGTCTTCTATTTCCTCTGTGGAGGGTATATTCTTGTTACTCAGATGATGCAATTAGCCCTTGCTTTTTAACAACACAGTAATTTAGGTTTTAAGACTTTCTTTCCTCGCTTCTCTGTTTCTGCTTCATTTAAAACACAACTTAATGGTGCAGAAATGGAAGAGTTAACTCTTCATTAAGAGTTAAAACTGAATAAGTGAACTTCTTTTCCTAGGCTTCCCCAGCTGTGTCAAGTCAAGGGCTCCACTGTGGAGTATGTAGTACTTATTTTGATTTAAGTTGTTTCCTTGTATTGTGTCTGGGCTCCGAGTGAGGCTTCACAGTCACGTTAGTGGTATTTCTTTCCATTCAGGTTATACTCTTTGATAATCTTTCTAAAATGTGTGGAAATGTCCCTTCATCTCTCCATGATGTTTTTCTACTTACATGGCAAAAAAGAACACTAACGAGTTTCCTGTAGCTTTTAGAGATTAGTTAGTACCACAAAGCTTATCACTGGGTACAAATGGCCCAAATAATCTTGACACAGTAGCTTTTATCTCTTTTTCTCAACAACCTGTGTTTCACCAAAATGTATTGCAGTGAAAATTATGATGGTTTGGCCGAACAATTTGAACAAAAAGCTTTTTCTAACTCTTTCTAAACATGCCAGGTTGCCGTGTCAGTATGGAACTGCTCAGTTCATTAAAAAATGTGAAGAAAAATATACCTGAAACTATCAAATTATTAAATCTCCTTCCAGCTATATATTGCTTTTCTATTTGGAACCATCGCATTGTGCTATAACTAAATGAAACGTGTGGTTCTATGCTCAGCCTAGTTTCCCAAATTCTTATGGGTGTGATCTCTGTGCCTTTTGGTTCCTCATGATAACTCTTAAATCTGCTGGCCAATCTCAGTTTAATTTATTACACAGGTCTTCAGAAAGACATGAAATTTCTACATTGCTATTTCTCTTCTCTTGTCTTCCCTTCAGTTGTCTAACCACGTGTCAGAAAATGCAAATTTTGGGGGCAAAAAAATCCCGTTCATTTACATGGTATTCTATATGATCTTTTGCTGTTTGGCAGAGGAATAACGACCAGGATAGTCTATAAAGACCATAACATTCCAAGGCTGAGATTTTAAGCAAATAACTAGTTATTTTGGGATGCATACACTGAAACAGACTTTTGAAAATCACAATATTCAGAGAAAACTGAGTATCAGTCTTCTGGTAGCCAGTCCATGACAAATGAAACATTTAGAATCAGTAGAAACGATCTAAAAATCCTAGTCAACATTTCTAGAAATACATTTCTATAGAAATATATAGAATTGATCCTTGTAACATTTTCTAAAACCTTTTTATAAGGCAAGTCTTCAGTTTTTCCAGGATCAGAGCTGTTACCAGGCAGGAGTTCTCTCAGGCTTATTCTTTAGCTTTCCTGTTTGCACGATTAAATTTCCAATACCAAGAGATACAAATGATTGCAAAAAGTCTAGCATGGGTTTTGATTTTTAATTTTAGGGACCTACTCTGTCATGAGTATCTTTCATGAATGTTTTAGGTAATGGAAATAACAGCAATAGGATTTAACTTTTACTTGTCTCTTACTGCTTGATGATAGGAGATTCTGGGGGATTATTCACAGCAGAATTAGGTCTTTAATATTCCTTATTAGAATCTTCTGAGTAAATCTGTAGTCATTTTACATGTGATCATTATCCATAATTTTACTCTATCTGTGAAGCTAGGTCTAAGATGTAAATTTTTAATGCAACTACTCTTCCTGTGCTAGATATTTTTTGTTAGATATTCTAAAAAGACTCAGAATGATGACTGTTTCTTGATAGTTTTTCAATTTTTAAACCTATTGATTTACACATTTTTCCTAAATGCTGTTTTTCTAGTTTTATATCATGTGAAGAATTGAGTAGAAATCTCATGTTTATTGCAAATTTCAATTTCAAAGGTGTCTTTGAAGGTTTTGTAATCAGAAACATAAAAGAATAAAAAACCCAACATGCTGTATTAATGTACTGCTCAGTAGTAGTCTTGCTTATTCCAGTAAAAGAATAAAAATACTGCCTATTTTTCAATTAAGGCTGATTAGCTAAATAATATCAGAAGAATGGCTTAGATAATGGAAAAAAAAAAGGAATAATTTTTGATGGAGTAGCTGAAGCTTGAATAAGAATTAGAGCTAATTGCAGCAGTGGACAGCTGACTAACATCTTGGTATTGTATCTGATGCTTGTGCATAATTATCTTGGAAACTCAATAATGTGACTGTACTAAATGAAATTCATAAACTGCAGAGCCAATATAGGTCTATGATCTGTCAAGTTCATGGTGGTTTGGGGATTTCATATTTAAAGGACACAAAGCAAATTATTGTAAAAACAACAAGGAAACAAAGTGAAAGAAACTCTTAATGTTCAGTTGGAGATGCAGCCTAGTGGTAAATCTGACAACTCAAAAAGCTGTTTAAGTACAACTAATTTTGAGAGCTAAAGACAACTGGAACTTACCATTTAAAAGAACTCATTTTGTAAATAACAAGCCTGTAAACAACTTATTTTTCTTTTCTAAGTAAAATATGCTATTGCATTATATAGTGTAAACTACTGAAAATATATTTAAAATTCATGTTCAGCTTAGCCCTTTCTTAATAAGCAATACTTAACAGGTATCTTTCAGAAAAATAATCCAGCTTCCTTAAATATGGGTCCCCAGTTCAGCAGAATTCCCAAGTGTCTTCTTGCTTTTACACATCCTCAGTTACAGATTTCATTGTGCACCTACCTGGATTAGGGGCCAACTGAAGTCTGGCTGCAGAGTTTTCCATAGACAGTTAAAGGCAGCTGAAGGGAGTACAGTAGAGTTTCATTTCAATGGTTTCTTGAGAAGCAAAATTACACGTACCTGTTGGTTCCCCGTACAACATTGTTCAGCTCGCAGGCTTATGTACTGGGAAGAAGATTTTTGCTTATTCTTCTGGTTTGGATGAGTTGATAAACATGCAATTTTAAATAAGCCGACAATAGTAATTTTGTGACTGAAGTCAACTGAACATTTTTGTGTTCGTTTAGTTTGTTTAATGCAATTTTGTAATTGATTGTTATGTGTCAAAATATTGTAATTCACTTTGAAATGTTTAAAAATTCTGTCACTAAAAACTTTTGTAACTATTTATGCAAATACCTTAATCAAAAAGTAAATTTTTTAGTCAAATTTTAGTTCAAGGATCACATTAACATTTTAACCATCATTTGTTACAGTCATGAATAACAAGCAGTTTTAATTACACAGTGAGTTGGAATACTTAACTACTGTCTTAATTAGTGAACATATTTTGTTAGTGTTACTTGATGTCTGATGCTCTTAAAAAAAAATCAAAGCAAAACTGTTTGATTTCATTCTTTTTTAGATGCTTGGCTTTCTGCTCCCAGCTAGCTAGCTCTATTCTTAAACTCAGTCAAAGTAATTACTGCATAAAAAGTTTAAACCGCAAGGAGACAATATGCTTTGTTGCATATTTGCAGTCACTCTCAAAATAATTTCTTATTTTGCAAAATAATGAAATCCTAAGGACTTCCTAGTAAAAATTTCTGCAAATATCATAAGCATAAAGCATAATTTCCATTAAATATTTATCTATTTAAAGTTAGGAGGCAATTTTTCCGGTTTTCATCCTCCTTTCTTTGGTGGGTTTTTGTTGGTTGGTTGGGTTTTTTTAATATGTTCTTGGCTAAGAAAGAATGCTCATTTTACAGACTGGATGAAATTCATTTTAGTGGAGAAAAGAGCCCAAAGGCCTACTATACATGTCTTAAATCCCACTTCTGTCTTCCTGTGAGTGATTAATGGGACAGTGAGACATAGACCTTCTGCAGGTGGTTCCTGTGGAAAGATCATTCACCCTTAACAGGTGATTCTATGTTGTTAGTCATAAACACAATCAATGGGTTTTTTTGTTGTGGCACTTATCTAGTCTTGTCCCTAAGCACTTGAAAAGGGGGACGAGCATGTAGTTTCTGTTTGTTTTCTGTGTTAGCCTATTACAGAATGATAGAAAAGTAAGCCAGGGAAAGACCTTAAGAAGTCATGTAGTTTACTGCAGATGTCAGGATTAAGTATATTTAGATGATACCACAGTATGTATAACCTTTTCCTAAAATCCTCAAAGAGATACCACAGTGCCTGTAGAATACCTCTGGGTACGTTTCAGGGAGGGAAAAATGTCCATGCTATCTAACACGAATCTTTTTTAATACAAATTATGCTGATTCCTTTTCATTCTACTTCCAGACACTTGGAAAACAATTGTTTGTCCTTCTCTTAATGACAGCCACTTAGTTATCAGAAGAAGATTGTTATCAATGTCCTTCCTTCCTCAGTCTTCTCTTCTCTAGACTAAACAAAGTCCTTCAATTTCCTTAGTGGTCATTCTTCGGTAACCCTAATTATTCTTGTAACCTCCATCATGGAATCTTTCCAATTTGCTTTTTTCTGTTTTAAAACCCCGGAGCTGGATTATAAACCTCAGTTGTGCCCTGTAACGCTATTACCTTACTACCAATTCTCCAGTATCTTTTTGGCCATTTTTTTTTCTTCTTCAGTTTCAAGTAAATGGAATTCCTGAATTTCAAATTGTGAATTTCATATTCTGAAAGATTCGCACTGTTCTGCCTGCATCTTTCCAGACTCCAAACTTGCTATTCAGAGTGTTCTGCTTAATTTTGTTTAGTATTCTCTTGACTCTAGAACTGCAGTCATAACTAAGTGACTAATAATTTTAAGACAGAATCTCCACCATGTCTATGTGTATAGTTAAGTGAAGGAAGAAAAGGGAGAGAGTCAAACTTCTCTTGTCTGCACCAAGTTGAACCTGGCAGAAGTCAAAGCAGCTGAAAAGCTTTACATAGCATCTTCAGAGGTTAAAAAGAGCAAAGAACTGTTTTGTAATTTTATTTTTATGTTTCTAGTGTGTTAGTATTTAACTCATCCCTTTTTTGGTACTAAGAGGCTTCTTGGCAAATGAAAAATGTAGTCCACAATATTCATAGCTCACTTGCATAGTTTTATGAGGCATTTATTCTTATTTTGTTCTCCAAATATGTATTTCAAACCATAATTTTCAATATGTGAAGCATCCAGATTGAAAATTTTGGCTTGAAAGATGTATTTTTCAACTTTGTTCCATATTTAAATGACAGCATAAGGCTCTGTTATTGTATGGGGGTTTTGTTGGGTGATATGTGCTTTTTTCCCTGTTTTTAAAAAAGTTTAATATTTGTACACTTATCTTTCAGAGCACTGTTTTTTTTTCTTTTTATTTTCTTTTCTGAATTTTCTACTCTTAATACTCAGTACAAAAAGTTAGACTAGGAAATAATGTTCTTGTGATCAGATTTCTAAGACTGATGAAGTAGTATTGTGTTTCCATGAAAGGTCACACGGTTTTCTTATCCAGTAGAGCTCTGTTGTATTTTGTTTTTCTAACATGGACTTCTCTGTGTCCTTCTCTTTCATATTAGAATATAGTAAACATAAATCAAGATCTACTTAATGTATGTCCCCTTTGTTATTGGTGGATTTTACACTATATTCATCTTTAATATTTATAGTAATTTATTGTATTTAAAGCTTGAAGTTTAGTGGTTGTATATGCATGTGAGCTAGTCTCTCCAAGCTTCATTTATAGCCGGTGTAGAGTAGAGCGTTTGGATGAGTTGAAGAAAGTGTCCAAAAAGGGTTAGATGACAAACCTTAAAAATTGCCTATTTTTCAAAATTAAGTGAGGTGGACCCTAACCTTTTTTTTTTTTGGTAGTATCTCTGGGTTTCACATCACATCATGTAATAACTCACCTGTTGCACAGTCAGTGGATGTATGTTCAGTCTCCAGGGACACCAACCTGAGAAAGCATGGCAGAAGCAACTCAGTAACTCTTCTGAAAAAGGAAAAAAAAAAAAAAAATCTATTTTTAAACCAGTGAGGAGCAGTTACTTTAAGGACTTACCATTCCCACCTGCCAGAGGCTCAGACATAGTGGAGCAAACCAGGCAACTGCCCTCCTCACAGGCCAAATCCCATGGCATCAGGTCTCCCAGAGGTCCTGCACCCTCTGTCTCAGCCATGCCAGAGCAAGGGACTGAAGAACTTCTCTTACAAGGAAAGGCTGAGAGACCTGGGTCTGTTTAGCCTGGAGAAGACTGAGGGGGTACCTCATCAATACTTCTAAATATCTAAAGGGCGAGTGTCAAGAGGATGGGGCCAGACTCTTCTCAGTGGTGCCTGGTGACAGGAGAAGAGAAAATGGGCACAAACTGGAACACAGGAAATTCTGTTTGAACATAAGGAAAAACTTCATTACTTTGAGGGTGGCAGAGCACTGGAACAGGCTGCCCAGAGAGGTTCTGGAGTCTCCTTCTCTGGAGATATTCAAAATGTACCTGGACACGTTCCTGTCCACCCTGCTCTAGGTGAACCTGCTTTGGCAGGGGGTTGGACTAGATGACCTCTGATGGTCCCTTCCAACCCCCATGATTCAGTGATTCAGATTTCTCATTACAAGGGAAGAAATAACATGACCCATATTCTGCAAGGTAGTGCAAGGAAGGATTCTCACTCTACCTGTCAAAAGAGAAGGAACTTTTCTTTATCCTGTTACTTTAAAGGGAAGAGGAGAAGAAAGGGAAATTGTGACAGGGAGATAAACCTTAATGAAAATTCCTTTACATTTTGACCCTGTCTTCTTCAGGTGAGGAAATATTCAAATTTACGTTTGTACTGATTAATCAAATTACTCCATGCAAATTTCTGTTTAACCTCAAAGAATCTGTGGCACTTTAAAGGATTGCTGACACAAGCTGATGATAAATTGTTTCTGAATATGTTATCCAAGTCATTTTGTATGGACATATCATCAAGACAATTTTTTCCATCTTGCTTGAAATGTTAGACAAATGCTTTCTAAAGGCAAGATATGTGATAGCAACTATTTCTTTCCTATCCATAAGGAAATTAGACTTGTTTAATATGATTGTTCTTGGCAAATCTGTGTTTGTTGTTAATCGTCTCTTTTTAAAATTAATTTGTTTGGGGGAATATGAGGCGTACATTAGGGAACCTGGTTTTCTGGAATTATTGTCCAGATTTGCATTATCATTCATTAGGCAGGCACTTGTTTACAGAGAACTGTAGACAGCTGAATGTTTTACTGAAAGTCCACTCAATAATTAAGTTTTGGACTGAAGGTTCAGGTGTCCAGACAGATTTCTTGTGGCAGTCTTCCAGCCTGGCCCAATTGCTTTCTTTCACAGAGGACCCAGTCATGCTCTTTCACACTGCTCATAGAACAGGCGTTGACTGAGCCATTTTTTTTTCCTCATTTTATTCACAGGTATAATATTTGGAATGTGAAGAGCAGAGTGAAGTCTGGAGGGCTACCTTCATTACAGGTAGGTGTTGTAGAAAAACATGGTGTTAGCTTAAGATTGACAAAGCTAGCTTTTTGCACACTGGGTGCACTCTACAGTGATCTCCAGGTGGGAAAAACCCTCTTGGATTTCCCAGGTGTTGGGAAAGCCCTGTAAACATCAGGGTTATATTTTGAAATATATGATATCAGAACTTTTGCATATGGAATACGTAGCAACTCTTCCACATGTAATATTAGAAAATAAAATATTTCAAAGATACACACCTCTTGCAGTCTCTGTGTATCTCTTCAAAAGGGGAAAAAAAAGAACGTGCATATTGTGGAAAAAAGTATATATGCATATGTGTCTCCTATATTGCCAATAAAATAAATATCAGAAAAAATGAAATCCCAGAATTGATAAAACTCAATCAAACATAAAAACAGTATGACAAGTGTTTCAGTCAGAAATTGGAGAGTTCACTGAAATTCCTGTGGAAATAAATTTTCTCTCAAACTTGTCTAATACAAATTTAAAACCTTTCTAGCAATATATTACCCTCTTGGAAACTTTACCAAGGGAAGGGATGCAAGTTATTATCTTTCAAACAATAGAACATGTAAACATTTGTAGTCATTTCTAAAAGCAATAGGATTCCAGGAAGTGTACATTAGTATCTGCTAAATCAGTTTTGTTGGTATATTAAACAAGTGCTGACTTGCCTTTGGCTACTTAAAGCAAAACTGCCCAGTTTGTCAACTGCAAAATGAAATTGTTTCATTTTTTTTTTTATTTTGCTTCAGAAATTTAACAAAATATGCATCCTTTTAAAACAGCAGAAATGTGTATTATAACGGACAGCACAACTAGTTATTAAATTTCCCACATAATGGTACTTTTACATGTAGAATTTCAGAGATATGATTTATGATGTTGAATAAAGATGAAGTTTGCCTTTACTGCTTCAGCTATCCCACCTTGTAATCCAGCAAACTTGCTACTCAAGCTCTACCTAAGAGAAAAATTGCCAAGAAAATATGTGAAATGCTTAGAAGATTATCTTAGCAGTTCCTTTTTCCTCTGTATGGTCACATAGTGGTTCCCAGTGAAGAGGACCCAAGTCCACTATGTGGAAGATGTTGTTTGGTTCTGATTTATTTCCAAGGAGATTCAGACCATAATTTTGCTCAGAGGAGCATCCAAACCATCAGATTAAAAGTTTTTGAGGGGCGTGAGGAAGGAAAATGTATGGAAGTGATACAAAGAAAAGCTCTTGGTTTCTACAGATGCTACTGCTCTATTTTTATGTGAATAATGAAACTCTCAGGAAAAGAAAATGGCATTCTACCTGCCTAGGAAATGTTTTAACTATAAAACTGAAGTGGTACACGTTGTCTTAGGTTCACAATATGTAGGGAATCTTCCTTGCAAAATTGGACTCGAAGGAAAGAAAAGGAGATTTGTGTTCAGTCAAATGGCATACAGCTGGTAAGTGAGAGAAAATCTAAATGTTGCATCTGAGTCAGTTGAGGGTACTGTTATCCTAATTTCCCTGGCAGCTGAATATGCTTTATTCAGTTCAACCTTTTCACTTGCTGTGATTTTTTTTTTTTTTTGCATTTCACGGAGCTAGGTATCAAACAAATGAAAATTACTCTCTACTTGGTATGGAGGAGCCCTGGACCCTAGTCCTGCTGTACTGACTGTTTGGTGGTTTACTCAGAGTGAAAGAGAATCATAAAGGGAAACTCGTCTCCTAACAACAGTCTGAGTGCCTCATAACATGATGACTAGGGATAACTCTCCTGGTACATTGAAAAGAGTGGTGAAGGGTCTGGAGCACAAGTCTTATGAGGAGCGGCTGAGGAAGCTGGGGGTGTTCAGCCTGGAGAAGAGGAGGCTGAGGGGAGACCTTATTGCTCTCTACAACTCCCTGAAAGGAGGTTGGATAGAGGTGGGGGTCGGTCTCTTCTCCCAAGTCACAGGTGACAGGACTAGAGGAAATGGCCTCAAGTTGCTCCAGGGGAGGTTCAGGCTGGATATTAGGAAAAATTTTTTCACCGAAAGGGTTATCAGCCATTGGAATGGGCTGCCCAGGGAGGTGGTTGAGGCACCATCCCTGGAGGTGTTCAAAAGACAGGTTGATGTGGTGCTGGGAGATATGGTTTAGTGATGGTGTTGCTTTTTGTTTGTTGTGTGGGTGTTTATTTTTTGTCAGAATTAGGTTGGCAGTTGGACAAGATGATCTTTAAGGTCCCTTCCAACCTAGAAGATTCTGTGATTCTGTGAAAATGTGGATTCAAATGGTTCAATGGACAACTGGCACAACACAGATAACCAAACCCGCTCACTGGTGAGCATCTCTCTCCTTAAGAGCTTAGATGATCACAATGCTCTGCCTCATATCAGATCAAACAGTTCAGTAGGGACAGCTCAAAATATCAAATTCAGAACAAAACAATATCAGAACTGGAAAACAGAATGGAAAAATATTAAGGTCTCATCACTCCTGCTATAAGTCAGCATAGATTGACCCAAAGTGCATCTTGCTTTTTCATAGGACTCTCAGTACAGTAATAGACCCACTTTTAGTCTGTCTGAGTCAACCAATTCTATTGTATAATATCTTTTCCAAGCATGAAGACACGTCATGGAGGAAAGCACACAAATATTGGAGTCAGATTTGGTCTCTTTTTTGAATGCACCATGTTGTTCTTCTAGTTCTTATACCTCTCTGATTATGAAACTTCCTTTTTTTCATGCCTGCTGACACACCTTCCCACCCAGAGAGAAAGATGTCAGTTTTTTAACAAGCAATAAATACTACATTTAGGTACCTTCAGCTGTACAAGACATAGGCCAGCAGCCAGAAGTGATGTATTGTTGCTATAATATGCATGACTTTTTATCTGTGTCTTAAGGAGAAAAAACTAAGAAAGGATTATTACAGATACACTCTTCCTCTCTAACAGCATCAGTCTGTTATAAGTTTATAAAATAATGAAAGGGAAATATCCTTTTTTTCGTTATTTGAAATATTTGTTACTCTTTATTCACTATCTGAATAATTCCACTGTTTCATGGAAATATGTCCTCCTTTTCAACAGTTCTTTGTAACCAGCATTCAGTCATCCAGTTTCTATTATTGTGGTCTCAAATAAAAATGGAATGTTGACAATGTAAGGTTTTTTTTATATTGAATTAGAAGAATTAATACATAAATTGAATCATAGAATGGTTTGCGTTTGGAGGGACCTTTGAAGATCACCTAGTCCAACCTCCCTGCTATGGGCAGGGACATCTTTTACTAGACCAAGTTCCTCAAGGCCCCATCCACTCTGACCTTGAACACTTCTGATGAAAATCTGGAAGTATTGTCTATTAGAGCATCCTAAGGTTGGGGCGTGAGAGGTGTCAACCTTCTGCACCCTATCAGTCCTTCTTCTGCCTTTTTTCTACCTGCTTCTGTTTGTCTTCTGATCTGATAAGCTATTAATAAGGAGGACCTAATCCGTTTCACTTTGCTGGTGTCCACACTCTGAAACGTCCCCTCTACTTTTGCGAAGAGAAGCCTTAGTTTGTTGAATGTTGTACAGTTTGGCTGTCAATATGCTTGTTTGGGAATTCAGAGATTGCTGTATGGTAGTTTGAACGGGGAAGGAACCCATAGCTTCTGGCTGCTTCTTCCTGGCCTGAAAACCTGATATGTCACATGCATTCCCTACAAATACATGTGATGTGATTTCCTTTCCAGATGGAAGATAGTTTAGAAAGGATAGATGTTCAATTATACCTAAGAAGTGTGCAACCGAATAAAATTTCTGGTGTGCATTTAAAAAAATCCCCACTTTTCTCTCCAAACTAAACTGTGCATCTCACCCTCTCCTTTGGGAGGCCAGAAAGAGAAAAGGGAGATGTATGTTCCCCTCAGTCTTATCTTTCTGAAAACCTTACTTTTTTTTTTTTTTTCTTTTTCCCATCCCATTCCTCTTTCAATTCCTATTCCTGGCCATGGAAGGGCCAGAAAGAGAAAAGACTCTTTGTGGGGAAGACAAGAGAGCAAGAAATAAGGAGGAGGAATAGAAGTTATGGGTGTAACTTCTCTGGGGGTGGTGTTGAACTGTAGTGTGTGCACATTTTTAATTTTCTCTCTCTGACCTGCAACATCTTACTTTACTGTCACCCATAAACAAAAGACAGATGTTTGAATATATATGCTCAAACAAGAAAATCTGTTACTTGATTCGTTTATATGACCTCCCCATGGATTCTGATATATATGAAATGGTATTTTATAATGAAATACAGCTGTAAAAGAAGTGAAAATAAGTAATGATAAAATAATATTTTCAAAGTATTGTTTTGCTGGCTGCCCTCTAAAGGAATCAGATTCAAGACTGTAGAATATGAAATAGTGAGTGATGAGACAGAATGAAGAACTACAGGGAAATGATGAAGGCCATGTCATCAAAAGTTTCATTCAACCAGCTTCAGAGACAGAAATTTGTGAGGGCAGGTTTCAGAAGACAGTTACATTTTATATTTGTGAAACTTCTATGTAATACATATATTATGGCAATCACTTAAAAAAAAAAAAAAAAAAGTAATAATTCCCTACTCATTGCAGAATGTGGATGGTACCCCCATCACTGAATGGTGATAAACTATTTTTAGCAGCATGCCTACTTAGTACTGAATGAAATAAAAAGTCCAGTGAAAAATAATGTTATACCACAATTGAAAGTCTTCAGCTGCATGACGTTAGTCACCTTTAAGGTAAGTTTTGCATAGAAGAGCTTTAATCAGGGCTGCCTGAGCAGCCTGATTTTTTGTTTTCTAATGTTTTGATGCTTGAATTGCCTTGCATGTGTTGCAAGGATGTGTATATGTCTCATTACACTGATTGGAAAATTTAATCTGTATGTATGCTAAGACCAGAGTTAAGGCTGTCACGTGGAAACTGATACCTCAAATTCATACGTGGGCTCTTCATTGAAGAGTGTATAAAACCAAAAGTAATTTCTAAATGAATCTTCACTCGGTGTTCTTGTTTAAGAACGGCTGTGACAGCTGCTAAACTAGCTGTGTAAGTATTCCGATTACATATTAAATTTAAAAAATTTGGGGCTGTAACTTTATATGAGGACTAGAAGCCTGAATATTTAATGCTTATTTATGAAAATGGAGAGGAACAGTAGCACAGCAGCTAGAATTGGTAGTCATTGTAGTCTGTAGTTATTGTCTCCTGTGGTGCGAATTGCCAGGAAGGTTTAGTTTACGACAGAGGAAATGGGATAAGCAAAGGTATTCAGTGCTATTTTATTTTTTTAAGTCTGTGATAGTTCTCCTAAGGTAGTGATTTGCTCACTGGAGAGAGATAAAAAGATTACAGCAGCAAGTGGGACTGGGAACTTATATTAATGCAGAATCAATACTGCACTATAAAATCAAAATTCATTGGACTGAGAATTGAGCATTTTCTCAAATTTTAGCCGTTCCCTCTTGTGAGCAGTTTGCCTGTGAGGTATGTTGATTATCTATAATGCTGTTGGTCTACTGACCCATGCCACCGTAGAAAATGAGTTTGACACACTGTGTAGCATCACTATAATATTACCTAATGCAGCCCAGGTCTCTTTTTGATAAAAGAGCTGCGATTAGCCTCCTGCTCAACAACACAAATGGTTCTGGTGGGTAATGTGAGAGCAAGAATAACACCTGATACTACAATTGCATTCACAAGGCTGGACTCTTGAGCCAGTTGCTAACCCTGTTGGGTTTTAAAAGTTCACCAGCATAGATCTTGTTGCATATTTGAGCCTAAAGCATACAAAGAACTTGCAATGCCTTTGTATACAGGCAGTATTGCAGTAAACTGCAAATGTTTGTTTATTGTTATATATCCTTAAACATTTTACAGCCCTGCTTCATTATGAAGTATCGATTTGTTTGAATCGATACCCACGGCAAGCCTGTAAACCAAGAAACATATTGTCTTTCAAGAGATTTAACATCTCTTCTCATCTAGCATGGTAGGTTTTGGCACAGCCAGAATCCTGTGTCGTTTAGGATTGAGTACGCTTGCAGATAAAGCGTTTTCACAGCTTCATAGTCTTCAATAATAAGGCTATTAAATGAACTCATTTTCTTAGTGTTGGAATATTAAATATTTCTACATCTGTTGTTCATATGTGCACATGAAATATTTTTTCTTTTATGGAAAGTAGCCATGAGCTCTCCCTTTCTCTTATCCTCTCTCTCTTCCCTCTCACTTTACATATATTCTGTATGTGACTATTTCAGGGAATGAATCAAAAAAAAAAAATGTCAGTGGAAAAAAGAGGTAGTGTTCCACTCCAAAGATATACAAAATAGGTCCATTATTTTGCAGAGAAGAAAATTTGAGGCTTCCTTCAGGAAAAGATTTTGGGTGCCTTATAAAGCAGGCACTTTTCCCATTGCTCTCCATGTAGAGACAGGCAACATATGGCTTCAAGTAAAACCTGTGGCCCATCACTGTAATATTCTTCCAGTTTTGCACTCATTGCATGGAGTTTTATTAATTTATATTGTATGCAAAGCCATCAATTTATCCTTGTCGTCCTATCTTTATATTGTGTATTTTGCAGGATTCTGGACACTAATTCTTGCAGAAAGCCCTCGCTGTCAGCGCTCCTAAGGGCAGACGGGCAAATTGATGATAACAGTACTTTAAAAAAATCCACAAAACCAAAACAGTTTTAGAAACATAGGTGGAAAGGACTCTTTGGTGACTACATAATCTGGTTATCAAACTGTAGATTGAAACATGAATGTGGTCTAGATCCTAACTAGACTGTTCCTCCTATACTTACTGTCTAGAGAATGAGCAATAGAATCAATACAGTAGTCTGTGCACTATTTGATTTTATATTACATTTATTTAATGAAAAAATATATCTTTCCAGCTTTTAACATGCCACCAAGTTTTGACGCAACTGATTTGCACTGACTGGGAAGAGGACATTTTAATGCATGAATTGGGGGGCTTAAATCAAACTAAGATATTTGATTGCTATGCATGTATTACTTGTTTGATGGGGTGATTGACAATGATTGATTTACCTTTGTAAATGACACGAGTAAAAGGCTTTACATTTTACAGCTAGCAGCCCAGTCAGATGAGAGGGATGCTTTTCTTCTGATAGGTCTCTAGATACAAATGTTCTGTCACCCAAAGATACAAGCAGGTGTGTGCTGGAGGGTATAGATGATCTGCAGTCTTTGATACACAAGGAGTTGCTGAGGTGACTAGTTAGAAGGCTTAAAAAATTAGCAGGAGGATCCTATAGAGAAAATTGTAATAAGAGTTTTCTGTTTCATCTGTGGCCCAGGCTCCGGGTCTAAAAGGGATTTGCAAATACAAGATCAAGGTATCCTACTACTTTTTTTGCACTTACAGAATCATGGATTGACACAAAAAAAAAGGAGTGAGCTGTAGCTGGTGACAATGGACAATATATAGGGTAAGCAGTGCAAGAGGAGTGAGCTTAGCTGCTGGTGGGCTACTTAGTGCAAGGGGTTGACTTCTCCAGTGGCAGAGGAAGCCGGTCTCCTTCATCGCTGCTCACATCTGCTTTTCATTCTGTACACACATCAAATAACAAAAAATCCCTCTCATGTGGTAATTTATAATGCATAGAGGACCCAGGTATGCCTCAGTGTCTGACTGAGACACTCTTCAAAACACTGGTTTTGTTGTACTGTCTTTTGCAAATGAGTGTCCTGAGGTGGAGTGCATGGCAGAGACTATTTGAGTAATAGGGATAGATTTTAGTGCCTCTGTGTGTCTTCTAGAGCTTATTACCATAGTACTCCAATTCAGTATGACCAGGAAAATGGCCTAAAATCAGTGGCCTTTAGCCTGACAGGAGTGGTCACTCCGTCTGTGCGTTCCTGCTCAGATCTGTAGCCGGTCTGCTGTGGAAGAGCCTGGCTACTTCCATATTCTTAAACAAAAAAGAAAGAGGACCATGAGCTCATCTCTGCCCATGATTAGCTCCTACCCTGATGTAGCAAAATTTTACTGGAAATGGTTGCTTGCAGTATTTCAGAGCAGAGTCAGGGGTGGGATAACTACCGAGCCACGTGGGTGGCAAGGGGCTCAGTGTCTGAGCTTGCTCCTTCACCTTTATCTAGAAGTGTAGGTATCCCTCTGGATCCTGTCAGGGAAGAATGACAAGAATACCTGAACCTGACCTGATCTGACTTGAGCATGCATACACATGCTTTTTTTGTTGATTTTGTTCCTTTTTTCTGTTTTACCATTTTTGTGTTTTTCAATTTTAATAACTAAAGCCAAATTTAGGCAGCCAGCAAGCGACTGCATATTCTCTCCACTCTTTTGCTCTTAGATACAAAGGTGCTTCCAGTGTAAGGTAATACATGTAAAATTTCTATATTGTTAAAATGAATATTTTTTTCAATTATAAATTCAGTAAATATTGTCTAAAAAGGTGCATTTTTAAAAAAGGTGTGTACTGGTATATTTTGAATTCAAAAAGATGAGTAATTTTTATCATCAGCTACTCATTTCATAGAAGGAACATCCCTGGTTTTGTTTGATTTTCACTTGGCAAGTATTTGGCAAGAAAGAGGCATCTGGATACAAAGTCATTTTGAAATTAACCCTTCATAGCTGTATGACCTAAGCATATAGTTACGAAACTTCCTGTGAGATTTTTCTGGATGTTGACAAAAGGTAATCAGCAATTCCTGTATAGTATGTTACCCTAAATCTTTGGTGCTAAAATTTTCATGGGAATACATGACAGTACAAGAAACTTAATGATGTCATTAGAATATGAAATTAGATGATAAGCCCAAGAGTATTAAAAGATTAAAATTTAACACAACAAAAAAGCAGAAAGGCAAAGGATTAAGAAGTCTTTTCACAAGTGATTTCATGTTTTCCCTGTCCATGAACGTATGGAAAAGATAGTACTTAGAAAATGTGATTACTCAGATAAGAGAAATTCTCTCCTTCTGTTCTAGAAGTAGGATTACTGCTTCAACTCTAGATATAAACCATACTCATAATAATGTAACTATCATCAGTTTATAACACAGCTTTCCACTGAAGCTGCAAAAACAAAAAACCAAATGCACTAAGAACTTTGGAGTGCTCTGCTTTGTTAGTCCCAGATTTTTAAAACTCTCAGTGGTGGCTTTAAATTCGTGACTCAAAAAGAGAATTTTGGCTTGTCTTTTTATACATTTTTATTTTATCCCCGTATTTACCCACCTATTTACCCCTATAAATTTTTATTTTACCCCCCTATTTCAGCACGTTTTCTCATTTATGTTGCATTTGTAAGTTTTTCACTGAAACCAGTGAATTGAGGTTTTTGTGATTCTCCTTCCTAACTAAAAGCTGAAACTCATGTGTAATAATTTTCTTTCCAAGAGCTGAGATTTTACGTATTTATGGCATGTAGCAGTAGACTATCAATGAAAAAGTAAGAGTTAATAACACTTGGAAATTGGAATTCAAGTGTTGTTAATGTTGTTTACGAATGCACAAAGTGGACCAAAGTGAAATTTAGAAGTCTACTTGTAAAAATATAGAATTCCTAGTATAAAACCTAAATAATTGACTAGCAACTTGCTTCAGGAAAAGTTTGTATGTATGTTCTAGCAAGTGCTACAGTGTCAGATTCCTTTGACTGCTATATGTAACAGGGTTATGTGCGTATAGCTATGTGTAGGTACAGGGAAACACACCTATATAGAAAGGTAAATAAAAAATTATCTCACTTCCATTAAAATAAACAATATTTTTCATAAATACTTCATAAGTTGTTAGATATTCAGATGTTCAAAGTAAAGTCCAGGTCAGCTTCATAAATTCTGGAGTGCATGCCTTTTTGTGTTAAATATTTGACTAAAATAGTCAATCTATTTTGGATTTGGATACTCAAAGAAGAGCAGATTTGATTCAAAGCTTGCTGGCATTGATGGCAGTTTCTCCAGTGAGCCTTATGGCTTGAGACAGGATTTGATACAAAAGTCTAGCTGAAGGAATTTCTTCCAATATCAAGATAACACAGCAATAACATTTACTATTTCTTTCCAAGGCATTTTTCCATTGAAGACTTGATGGTAATCTTTAGGCAAAATTTTTGTAAAACTAAAGAAATAGTCCAAACTTCACCCATTACCTTTGTAGAGCTGTTCTTGAAGGTTGTGTTGCGCTCTGTGAAGTTAACACAGCAACGCTAAAGGTACTTCACAAGCAAGAAATACTGGAAAGCAGGCTAGCAGGAATGTTCTCTCTCGTGAGATTTGCCTGTAGTAGTTGTGTTTCCTACCTACTGTAGTACAAAACTAATCTGAGATTCATTTGTTATTTAAATAAATGTACCTAGTTCAAACCAGACAGAAAAGACAAGACCTTCCACAGCTTCTAGGCTACCTCTGAGCTTTCTGTTCCAGGGGTGATGAACACAAGCCCTGGAACACGTTCTGAGAGTCACAGCTTACAACCAAGGGACTCTCTTCTCTTCTGCCTCAAATTGAGTGTGAGTTTATGGGGACAGCACTTGACCATTTATCTCCAGGAGACCTGCTTTCTGTCACCAGCTCTGATGCTGGCCTACTGGGTGACTACAGCCAACTGTGTGCTGTGCTGTTTCCACCTCTAAAAGCCTTCCAAAGCGAGATATCTTCCCGCTCCTATGTTTTTAGTTAAAAACGGAGAGAATATTCTTTATTTTGGAAGCTTTCTTCTGTAATTGCAAGCAATAATTTTCAGTGGCAGATGTGGATGTACCACTTCAGTTACTGAACATCTGGTCAAAACCTACAGGATATTAGTGGTTACTGAGGAGAAGGGAAAATAAATGTAGACGCTTGTGTATTAATCATACTTAGGTCAGCGGATACAGGAGAGATAAATGTTTTTCAGTCAAGTTTTCAATGACTCTGAACTGTTCCCCATGCACATTTGGAAATGCAGGGTGGTGTTTTGGAAGTACTGAATACTCTACAGAAAAAAAAAAAAGATTATTTGCAGAACGTTAATTCATCATATTCACAAACCCTTTTTATTTCAAGAATAAAGCAGAAGCTTTTCAGAATTCTTTTGATAAAATAAAATATGCCCTTTGAAACAAGTTTTGCATAAATTATTTCAAATGGCCCTATGAGTGATACAGGTTAGCTATTACAAAAAAAACCCTTCTTCTCCCTGTCTGTCTCCCTGCCCCTGTTCCTTGCTTTCCCTTCTCTCCCCTCTGCTTCCAAGAGGGTTCAGTTTCTATCTTGGACTACAGTAAAAATTGTAGTATGTGTAGGCAAAATATGTGTTCATCTAACTGTCTTATTTTTCCTAAGAATAAGGTTTTGTCCAGGGAACTGTTGACTGTGTGACATATTGCTTAAAATACAAGAATATTACCTGTTAATATTTATGGTTTGCTTCTAGATAGAAAATACAAAACATCTTTAGTGACAGCAAAACCAGATGCAACACAAAAGGAAAGATTTTATTTGTTAAAAGAGAAATTTAAAGATTGTTTAATTAGTGTTTTACATGAAGCTCTAAAGGTACAGGAAGGTACGTTCTTATAACAGAAGGTAGATTGATATGCCCATACCTATACTTATAAATGGCTAGATAGTTCCCTTATTCGTTAGATAGTAATCTTGCATCATCCTGGTTTGCCTAAACTGCAACATGTATGTATGTCATAATTTTCTGTAGTGCATCATTAAATATTTCATTGGGACAAATATTTCAGCTATTTGGATTTTCTTAAAAGCAAAAATTTTGCAAAAGACTGTACCCATGTATCAGAGAGCCTAGTGGAGGTAGTTGAATCAGACCTGCTTTTCTGCAGGTTTTAACAAGAGCTGCTGCCATTGCACCAAATAATTACGGCCCATCACAGAGAGAGCATCAGCACAGCCCGACACAGCCAGAAACATTCTGCTAAGCTCCAGTTCTAAGTGTAGGCTTTGAGCTGAGATTATATGCAACCCTGTACGGGTATGATTCAAGATCAAGATTTTCTGCAGAAAACATGATAGAGTAGGTAGGCATCTAGGCGGAAAATTCTGAAAAAAACCTGCGAGCTGGACAAGATGGTATTGAACAGAGCAGCATATTTCAAGACTGTAGGGACTAGAAGAATGAAAGGTAATTGTACCTAGAAAACTGGACACCCTGCAATATATTTCTGTTTACCTGTGTAATCCTTCAAATACTTCTCTAAGAAGTTTGAAAAAATTCCCTCTTTTCCTGGACTGAAATTTTATGTTGGGGAGACAAAACATGACATGACAATTACAATGGGACAACAACCTTATCTTCCTGCTTTCTGCTCTTTTGCCCTCTGCTGGTACCATCTTCCATTACCAGCTTTAAGGGAGCAACGCTATTTTATTATTCTAGATAAATTTCCTATCTAGGTACATCCAGGTTCAGATGTACCTGGCTCATGTTTGCTTAGGACACAAATGATCTAATTAGTGGACGAAATTCTTTGAATACTGGTTGTCACTACATTTGCAAGAGAAAGACCAACCAGAGCGGGTATGTTGTCTCTGTAGAATGCAAAGTAGATTTTAACGAGCTTGTGGAGGTGTCAAAGCAGTCCAATTGTTATGGCACAGAGCTCACTACAAGCTTGTATCTACAGCTTTTTTTTTTTTTCTGAATTGTCAAAAGTACTCAAACTAGCTCATTTAAAGCTATCTTAAGCATCCACACACCATAGTACTGACATGCCTTTAACTAATGTTTTTATGTATAATATCCTTTGTTAAGACATATTGTGTTGCATGTCATAGCTAGAGCAAGTCCGTTTCATAGAAAAGTTAACATTTGTTTTCATTCCACCTTGGAACATGACTGAAGCCTTTTGAAACACTGCAGCAGACATGGAATTATCAAAATCAATGTTTATGCATCAAAACATGTGGATATACTTAGGGAACTGGTTTAGCATGGAAGAAACACAGGTTCAATTACATTGTTCTATATGAACAAGGTCAGACCTCTTTCTTGCTAGAACACGCTGGATCAGGCAGACTGAGGATTTGAACCTCAACTTCCTTTAATAATCAGTCTCTTCTTTCCTTCTCTTTCATCAAACTTGCTATTTCTTTTCAAAGCATCTTCTTTTGACTGAAAAGCTCATTTGATGAAATGTCATACAGTGAAAAGGTGTTCCAGCCAAAAATAATCACAGGTTGCTTAGCATGCACAGATAGCAGCTCCCAGTTTATACGTAGAGAAATTCAGTCTCAGGTGTCAAGTGATATGCACAGGATCTCAATGCAACTCGGTGAAAAAAAAATTGTTTAGGACTGTGCTTGATATAATAGAGAGCAGTGTTATACAGATGAACTATATACTTATTCAGACCCTCTGTGTTTCCATTTTGGAAATGAATGGAATGCATGAAATAGGAAAGCAATCCATTTAAAATAATAGAAATCATTACTTTGACTTCCAGAAGCAGAGCACGGGGTCTCACATCAGCCAATAAGGAACAAAAAGGACGTGTGTGTGCCTTTCTCCTAGAGTAAGCCCTCACCTACAAATGGCAATAAAATTATTTCTTGAAGGTTGGATTCTTCGCCCAAAACCCACTCCTAGATTGAAGTGCTGAAGTTGTCCCTCTTGTATATGGTCTATGATCACTTTTCAGTTGGAAAGGGAGAAGAGACAGAGCAAGGATTAAGGGTTTCACAACCTTGTGTCTCGAGGAAACGAGGAGCACGTACTTACTGCATCCAGACCAGGGTTTCCAGTTCCCCAGCAGATCCCAAACCCACCAAGCTGAAAGAGATGTTAAAGGAAAGCTGTCTCCATTTCCTCGTTTTTTTGATACAGGGCCACTACAGAAAGAAAGGAAATACACAAAAAGTAAGCAAGGAAAACAGAAAGGATGTCTTGCTTAAGAAAGAGAGGGCAGGGATACGCAGTGTGAAAAATCCTGGGATCTGTCCAAGCTTCTAATTGTGTTTATGTAATTTATTTTTTTTTTTTGTAGTGCCTTGTTCCTGCAACAGGCCGTTAACCAATACAATTAACTTTTCTTCAGGAAACGGCAGTAAATAAGTTTAGTTAATTAAATATGCTTTCTCAGTATTTCTTTTTTCATTTTTTTTTCCCCCCAGTATGCTTTCTTGAAAACAGTTCATCTTGCAGTGAAACGTGCCAGGGAGATGATCAGTTTGTTTTGCTCGGTTGCCCTGTGGGAGCCTCTGGGTCCTCTCAGCTGCTGCGAAAATGCACAGCAACTGCTGGTCTCTCCCTGTTGGTATCTTCAGTCACACATGGGACCCAGCTTGAAGGAATTCTGGAACGGTATGTTGGCTGATTTGTGAATGAGAAAACTGACTTGCTGATGGGGAAAAAAAAAAGAAAAGGGAGTTTAAGGGATGTTAAAAAACAGCTATATGTCACAGGGGTGAAATTTGCTTCGCTACACCAGGTCAACGAGGATGTGTTATGTATTTGGTAACTTTGAGCAGGACAAGCAGATCTCCTTTGACCTTTAGGAACACATTTAATTATCCAATAGCTAATGTCTCTGATCTTTCTTAAATTGATCAGTAGGGTTTTGATGTGTAAGTACACATTAAGTGTAAGTTTCATTATTTCAAAAGCAGGAAGGGATTTCTTTCGAATGTCATACTAGATGCTGGTAAATAACTCACAGCTTCCAAGAGAGATCATTAGAGGCAATTATACCTTAATCTAAGTGATCATGGCTTTAAAGATGTGGCTAATTTTGCTGCAGCCTCCTCTGCATATATAAGAAAATCAAGTTTGTTCTTGGCCTTGTCTGAGATCTTCATCTAAGCCTATGACAGACCACTTACAAAATGACGTGATACCTAACAGGTAAGCACTCAGGAGGGCAACTGCTGTGCTGGGTGGTGTTGGGTAACACTGGTGGTGCTGATGCAGAGGGGTAACAAAGCTCAGGAGCCATTTAATCAACTTAACCGATGTGAGTTTGGACAGAATAGTCTATATAACACTCTGTTCAAAGGGGTATGCCAGTGTTGCTGAAGGTGCATGGTAAGGAGGCAAATACAAAATGACCAGAATACTGATGCTGGGGAAAAGGAGCTACGTGCAAGACAAAATAGGTATCTAAATGTTTGGAGACAAAAGATTAAGAAGACCCACAAATTCATTGATTATTATGGGGTTCTCCATGTTAGTTGTGAAAATCATTTGCAATTTCATAATAAATTGATCTTATCATAAGAAAACTTACCATCCACAAATGAAGTGGACATAAGGTTGGAAAGTGGGGTTATCTTCCTTGGTATGACTAAATGTACTTTAAATATGTGTAATGGGAGTTTTCCTCATTTACCTGCATGTAGTTAGGCTTAATGGTCTGCTGCTATGTTGTTTGGGCTTATTGATCCCAGAACTTTTTGTATTTGCTGCTGGATAGATACAAAGAGCTCCTCTGTGCACTACTAATGAACAGATAAAATTTTGGGGAACATGCCATTTAACAGAGTCTCACATGATGAAAATAGGTACTCTGGTGGTGCTGCATTAACTGCTTTAATCCAGCTGAAAATCTGCTCATGGACCTTTTGAAGATGGCTTCCTTGAATAATTATTTGTTAAAAATTCTTTAAAATAATAATCTTCAGATTTGTTTCAATATTATAATTTTATTTCTCTTCGCTTTTGTGTTTAAGAACTTCCGGGTTTATTCTGTGTCTTTCTTTATTCTGTCATCCAATAGAGATACCATGCTGTGTATTGATCTGAAAGGAAGTCCTAGGTAAATGCAACCTGTTCATATTGGTATTATATGTTACTTTTTCTCTGCTATCACAAATGCTTTTTCTCTTTATGTACGTCTCCCTGTACTCGGCACTGGTGAGACCCCACCTCGAGGGCTGTGTCCAGTTTTGGGCCCTTTATCACAAAAAAGACATTGAGGTGCTGGAGCCGGTCCAGAGAAGGGCAACGAAGCTGGTGAGGGGTCTGGAGCATGAGTCTTGTGAGGAGAGGCTGAGGGAGCTGGGGTTGTTCAGCCTGGAGAAAAGGAGGCTGAGGGGAGACCTTCTCGCTCTCTGCAATTCCCTGAAAGGAGGGTGTAGCCAGGGGGGGGGTCGGTCTTTTCTCCCAAGTCACAGGCAATGGGACAAGAGAAAATGGCCTCAAGTTGCAGCAGGGGAGGTTCAGGTTGGATATTAAGAAAATGTTTTACAATGAAAGGGTTATTAAGCCTTGGAATGGGCTGCCCAGGGAAGTGGTTGAGTCACCATCCCTGGAGGTGTTCAAAAGCGGGGTTGACATGGTGCTTAGAGACATGGTTTAGTAATGTGAGTGGGGTTTTTTGGGTTTTGTTTGTTTGTTTTGTTTTGTTTCATTTTCTTAATCAGAGTTAGGTTGATGGTTGGACTAGATGATGTTAAAGGTCCCCTCCAACTGAGAGAGTTCTATGATTCTACATAATTCCCCTTGTTTAGTAAAAATTTTAGCCTTTCACAGAATATCAAAGAAATAAAAGCTTTTTCTTAGGATTATTTTCTGAGCAGAATCTATGACAGTGGTTGAATTTGCTTCTTAGCATTGTCTAGTAATTAAATGGATCTTTGATGATAAATCATAGGAAATTTTCATGTATTAAGTGCTGAGTAGAAAACAAAAATTTTGAATATATATGTGCACTGTAATGCACAAGTTACTCAGATATTCCCTTCAAAACTTAGGGAATACACCCTGACAGGAAAGTGGAGGAAAAGAATTCCACATAATTAACAATTTTTTTACTGGATTTTTTAAATTGGTTTTTGTTTGTATTAAAAAGAATTAGATTTTCAAACAATGATTCAAAATGAGTAAGGCTTTTGATCCTGTCTCCCATAACAACCTCCTCGGCAAACTGACAAAGCTAATGGCTAGAGAGGTCAACAGTGAGGTGGGATGAAAACTGACTGAACTGCTGGGTTCAAAGTGTTGTGATCAGCGGAGTGAGTTCCAGCTGGAGGCCAACTACTAGTGGTGTACCCCAGGGATCAGTGCTGGCTCAACACTTATTAACATCTTCATTAATGACCTGGATGGTGGGGCAGCAAATTTGCAGATGATACAAAACTGGGAGGGGTGACTAATAGACCAGATGCCATTTAGATGGACCTTGACAAGCTGAAGAGATGGACCAACAGGAGCTGCATGAAGTTCCATACAGGGACATGTGAAGTCCTCCACCGGGGAAGACATAACTCCACGCACCAGTACAGACTGAGAGCCAACTAGTTGCAAAGCAGCTTTGCAGAAGAGGACCTGGGGGTCCTAGAGGACAATAAGTTGAACATGAGCCAGCCAACATGCCCTTGTGGCAAGAAATCCAACAACAATCCTGGGCTGCATGAGGAACAGCACCTCATGGGAGGTGATCCCTCCCCTCTACTCAGCACTGAGGAGACCCATCTAGAGTACTGTGTCCTGTTCTGGGCTTCCCACTAGAAAGACAAGGGCTTATTGAAGGGAATCCATTGTAGGGCTCAAAAATGACTAAGGAACTGAAGCATCTTTCATATGAGGAAAGGGGAAAAGAACTGAGATTGTTCAGTTTGGAGAAAAGAACGTTCAGGCAGTGATTGTATCAATGTGTAAAAGTACCTGATGTGAGGGACAAGACAAGAGGCAACAGATACAAACCAAAACCAGGAAATTCCATTTAAACATAAGAAACTTTGAGGGCGGTCAAACACCTGAGCCGTTTGCCCAGAGAGATAGATTGTAGAGTTCCTACCCTTGGAGTTATTCCAAACCTCACTGGATATGGCTCTGTGCCACTACCTGCTGTAGTTGACCCTGCTTCGAACCAGGGAATGCGGGGAATGGACTAGACAATCTCCAGAAGTCAATTCTAACCTCAGCTGTTATTTGTCTGGCATTCTGAGTGATTCTCCATGTGTGAGCTAGTGAAACACAGATGGTACTTGCTCCCTTTGCCCTTGGTTGTCTTGAATGTGGATCTCTAGTGGCATTTGTCCTCATTCCTCAAAGTAGATAACTGGGACAATTTAATCTGGAATTAAGAAAGGTATCTCACTAATTTACTTGTTTCCTTTTTGAGAAGTGATGGTAGAAGTTGTACTGGCGTATGCAATAGAAAGTGCACTGATGTGGAACAATGCAACAGAAGAAATTTTCCTTACACAACTAGTAGGAATTTTCCACAGCTGTAGATACTTTTTCAAAGTATATTTACTACTATGAGATTCACTTTGCAATTAAAACATTCAGTTTAGGTATTTGCATATGGCTTAGCTTTTACTCAGTCAGTTAGGGTCCAAGACGTTGATTCATGTCATCCTAAGACAGGTACTTAATGGCTATGGAGCTGAAGGACTCCATAAGCCACACTGAATGACAACTTTGACTGATCCTCACTGGCCGTAATGGGACTTTAGATACCCAGAAACCTTTGCTCAATGCTGAATCCCACTTGTCTGACTAAAAAGCATTTCTTCTCATCAAGTGTGTGATGATGGAAATATCCGGTTTCAGCTTTTTTATCTTCTGTCCTACAAGCAAATATCGTACGTGTTCTCCTTTTCTCATTTATTCTTGCTCTGAGATTTTAAAATGCAGATGCCCATTAAACTGGGACAGACTATTATTAAACTTTGAAAAATCAGAATGCGAGCTTGTTGAACATTCAGAATTCAGATGATCATCTAACTTCCATTCATTTTCATGGTTGGCTACCAAGTAAATCTGAGTATCCTTATGGACTCTGAATTCATGTTCAGATTGAGTCTGGTTTTGAAATATTTATCTTGGAGATGAACATGACATTTACTACTAGAGAAATTCAATCTGATAAGTCAAAGTCTTCTGTATCTTGTTCTGTATTTAATGCCCTCTCTCCGTATAGTTTTCTCTTAAAGATAGCCACCAAGAAATCAGGGAGTTCAAGATCCTGAAGTGAATCAGAAATTCAGTTTGAAGAGTACAGACTCCGGGCTTTTGGAAAACAAATTTTTGGCTTATTAACAGAACTGGTAGAGGTCCTGTGGGAGACAGTTCCGAAAGGAAAAGGAGCTCATGAGATTTGGCAGGTCTTTTAAGGACAACTTCCTCCAAATTCAGGAGTGTTCTAGCAAGCAACTCTCAAGTGAGATCTGATTTAGAAAAGGTATCTATATGCAAATGAGGATGGACTACAAAGGAGGAATGGAGAAACATCGCCATACAGGGATAGCGCTGGCAAATCAAAGATCAACTACAGATGAAACTAGCAAAGGAAATCAAGTGCAAGAAAAGCTTCCAAAGCTATGTTAGCAGTAAAAGGATAAATAAGGAAAATGGGGGCCTGTTACTCAACGAGGCAGGTGCATTAGTGGTAGCAATCACAGCTGATGCTGAAGTAGTGGATTTCCTTTAGCCTTGGCCTTCACCAGCAAGGTTTCTTATGCCTTTGTGCCTAGACACAGGGTTCAAGGAGCAGAACTACTGGTAGTGGAGGAGAAACAGGTCGGACATTTCTTGAAATAAATCGTCACGCATGTCCATGGGACCTGATGGTCTGCTTAATATCTTTATAAGTGTACTCCTGAAGGAGAAAGAATGCACACCTGTCAAAATGCCAATGAGGCCACACTGGGGAGATGTAGTCAATACACTTGAGGACAGGGCTACCATTCAAAGGACCTTGACAACCTAGGAGAATGGAAGAAAGTAACCTGATTAAATTCTACAAGGACAGATGGATTCTATACCCAAGAAAGACAACTTCAGCCACAGTAAAGTTTGGAATCGAGTTTTGGCCTCTGCATTAAACAAAAAGGTTGTTGATCAACTGAATTTATAGTCAATGGAAGCATTCTTTGATAGCTTTTCCATGAGTGTTGGGGGCAAAGATCCAAAAAAAGCAATTTAGATTTACTTATCATTAAAACACACTTTAAAAGGAAACTCACAAGTAAAATAGAGGCTTCTTAATTTATGTCAGTAGAATCTGCAGTGAATAATATTAGTTAATGAATCGATTAAATTCTTATTTATTATATATATGTATGGAAAAAAATATATATATGTATGGAAGTTTTCTTCATCCAGACAATTCAAAGACTTAGGAAAAGGCATTATACCATATATCAGGATGATGGGAATGTATATCCAGTGAATTCCCAAATATGTTTTAAAGAATAGCTAATTCAAGAATCTTATCAAATAGGAAATGTTGGATTGTTCGTGATCATTGAGAACATTTTTGTAGATGATTATTACCAAAAGTCAGTTTAGTTTACAGCACAACTTCCCAAATGGTTATATTAGCAAAGTGAGGCAGTGGATTCTGTGACAGGTGTAGGAGCAAGTGGCTTGAGAGGAGGAACTTCCCAAGATCTGTCTGAGCCAAGACTGAAGCCAGTTGTGTTGAATTGCCTTGGCTCAAGTGAAGTACCCTTTTATGTCAGCCTGTTGAGTCTATATTTGGTTTTAGGCTTTTCTTTGGATGAATACCCTTGGAACGATATTGTCTCCCTAGTGGACTCAGCAAGCCTTCTAATTTAGATGACTGTGGGTGAACATATGTGTATAATAGAAACGTGCCCTATCCTGGCACATTTAATAGAAAAGAAGCAGTTATTTCTTTGCTAAATAAGAATTTAAGTGCATAAATGCTTTATAATATATAATTTCAGCACTGTTTTATAATCCTACACAGCAGAACAATAAATGTGGCTCTTTACTAACTCCAGATAAAGACCAGGCATGAAAGTAAACAGAACAGCCTTTAGGCAATAGTGTTTTACTCAGTGACTGCTAACTATGAACTATGATTTAGCTGTGACACCAACTTAGCCTAAGATACTAGAGGAGTGAAACACTAGTTTCTTGTGAAGGGAAAATGAAGTTTAATTTAATGCCAGTACATTCAAATGAAAACTTATCATTTAAGTGCCAAACTCCATTGTAAGGATTCATTTTCTGGTGCTAGGCAATAGCAGCGTTTTTATCTACTGTACACAATATTCACTGATGCAAGATATTTGGTCTGATGGTTTTATATTCTCATAATCTGCCCCACTGATTTTCCAATAAATGGGAAATATCACTGTCATGCAACAGCCTTTGGAACAGACCCACTCTAGAACTGACCTTCTGGATAGTACACATGCTGCTTAGTAGCAAGCCCTTTCAGTTTTATGACTGTATTTTAATATAGCTTTAGCAGTTCAAGGTAATGATATGAATTATCTGGTCTGCTCCATTGACTCAGCTTTGAAATGTAAATCACATATTGTTTCCTGTCCTTTTAATTTTGTTTTTCTCAATAGACTTCATTAACCATTTTCTCTAAATGCATTTTATTATAGAATATTACAAACATTATCTCATAGTAAATACATTTTCTTTTTCCTACTGGAACTAGTATCCTTGAGATGGTGGTGACCAGGTCGCTCAGGTTAGACTGGAGAATGAACAAGTTCAAATCTAAGTCAGTTAAGTGTCTATATCAGCTGTGGGGGAACCTCATTAGGGTTTGCGTTACGTGCTTCAACACCAAAGCTGGCTTAAAAAGCTCTGTCCATGGCAGTTTGTATTCTTGTGAGAAAGATTGACCCTCTCCAGTAGGTCTGAGATATGTGGTTTGGGTGACATATAGATTCGATTCAGAAATGATTCAGCAGAATACAATTTCATAAAAAATGATCAGGAGAACAGCATTTGTTTACCCTCTAGAAAAGAAGGCTAAAATAATACATGATATGTTTTAAAATGTAAACCAGAACTTCATAGATGAAGGGCACAATCAAGTCTCTGTGACTATAGTTCTTAGAATAAGACATAGTGAGCTTTGATTGAAGTGAGAGTGACTTAGTTTGCACGTTATGGATAAATTTTGAAGCACACGTTGTTCTGTGGAGACCGAAGAAATTCTACCTCTGAATTTTCCAAGCAACCAGTTCAGCCAGTCGTCTAACAGAGAACATTTAGATTGTGAAGAAATGTGACTTTGGCAGAGATTTGAATTAAAAGGCTTCTCCAAGGTCTTCTTTAGCTGCTGGGTTTTTTGGGGTTTTTTTTTGGTGTGGGTTTTTTTTTTCTCCCCTCCTCCTCTATGATTCTGTGAGGATTCTGACTCTGTGGTGGAGATTATCGTCAGGCGTAGAATTTATCTTCTGCTTCCTACCATTTAACTGTTCCGTATCTTCCTCAAACAGAAATATTTCAGGAAGGTCCTGCCTTCCTCAACATGTTAACATGAGAAATAACTGTATGTCAATCTACTCCAGATAAGTGCAGTTTATTTGCAGCTATACCAATACAAAAGATTGGTATACACTTATACCTATACAAAAAAAGATGTAAGACAGAGTAAAAACTCTTGGCACTTAAAGAGCTCCTACTCAGAACCTTTCCTTTGTTTTCCATGCCTTTCTTTTCCTCTGCACCTATTATATTTTATTTAAGATATTTACTGAAAGTTCAGAGATAAAAGTTCTTTGCTCATACCATTTTTTGGGAAAAAAAATAATGTAATATTGTGCTGTTTTTCCACCTTCTAAGCAAGGTGAAATATTATGAAGTGTAAATTAAACTGTATGTGATTTATATGAAAAAAGCCCCACACCTCTGAAGTATTTTGATATGATTAATTGTTGCCCATCATTAATAATGATGCCCAAAAGCAAAATTTGCAAATGGAAGCAAAATGATCTGTAAGATCTGTAAAAACCTAAATAAACTAAAATTGTTTTAATTAATATCATCCTGTAATTCCAAAAATAGTAATTTACTATATTTTGCACGTCTTCCTGCTGAAAAAGGAAATTACTTTGCACGCAGACAAAGATAAGCACCTATTTGTCAACTTTCTCACAACGCTGTTGTGGTTTGTTAACATCAAAAATGCCTCCATCGTGACTTGGAGATCTCAAAATACTTTGTCAATGATGACAGTTAAACCCAGGGTTGTTTGTGTCGGGATGATAAATTTACTCTCTATCTTTCAGAAATCATGCTATGTCTACTACAGCTCTTACACAAAAATATTCAAACATTTTGCTTGTTTGCTCTAATTTAATAATAGTTTTACTCAATAATAGGTCTTGTCAAATATTGGGAAAACACTATTCTTTTCTAAATATTTTTATACACTAAACCACATTAAAAAGCCTGAAGCAACTTTGTTTTTCAGGATTACAAATTATACATTGCCACTGCTCATTTACTGGGCTACTACAGGGACAACTTCAGTTTAGAGCCAAATATTTCTTCCCTCTGCTGGGTATAGACCACTCTAAGAGTTAACATTGCTTCATATATCTCCCTCCCTAGTATAAGAGGGAGGGAGAAGGAGTGTTCTGGGTATAACTATATAGATTTTTCCAAATATAACTCTGTGTTTTGCTTTGTAAGAGCTGGTCAAGTACTCATATGAATACTGTATTTGGAGACACCTATTTTCAGCAAGCGTGTGGATATTGTCCTCTTGCTCTGTTTTAAGTGGTTGAAGGATCCTTCTTTCCTCTTCTTTCTCTCTCCCTCTTTCTCTCTCCCTCTTTCTCTCTCCCTCTTTCTCTCTCCCTCTTTCTCTCTCCCTCTTTCTCTCTCCCTCTTTCTCTCTCTCTTATCTTTTCTACTCCTCAGTTTCAGCCTGCACTTCTTTAGCTTAATCTGCCTGGGTTTGGAAGTTATAGCTACAAAAAACTCTCGAGCTGTTGTAGCATACAGAACACAGCTCATTAGCAACGAAGACTGATGTGAATACTTACTTTGTGGGTGTGTTGGCTTCCCACTTACTTCAAAGCTGAGTTCAAAGTCCTGATCCCAATAAAAGCACTAATGACAGGATTGCAGAAGTGTTCAATGCGCTCAGCAAAGGATAGTTTTTGTAACACTCTCTATTCCCATTTGGGTGAAAGATAAGGAGTTAAATTCTCTGAAGATCTCAGTGTGTTGGCTAGTGAGCTGTTGAAAATCTGGAGATTAATGTCACTGGATTCTAAATGATTCTGAGTATCTGCCACTTACTCAAGGGTCTGTATGGGAGCTGAAGCCTTGTGAAAAATGAGATCCTTCTTATAATTTTACCAGGTTGTCTTCAAAGTCCTTCCCAGATCCACCTTTCATTATTTCTGTGCTCTATGGAAATGTAATCTTGAAATGAAAATTTGTTTCTAAACAGCTTGGCAACTGCTTGGCTAAATGATTTTTTGGGGGCTATAATCTATGAAATGAGAAAAATTCTTGTATCTTACAAGTCCAATATTTTCTGATTTGCAGTTGTAAATCCCTGAAAATGTAATTCTTTCTTGGAATTTATTGTTTATAAGAATTACTGTACTGAAGGGGGGACACCCCTCATACACTGAGGGGAAAACCCCTAACAGCATCCCCCACATACTCTCATAAACCTCATGAATTAAAATTGATTATAAATCATATATCAGGTTTTTTCAGATGTGAGTTTGAACGGGCAGCCCAGATATGAGATTGTCCCCAAAGACCCAGAAGTAGATGTCTGGATACCTTTGGGGTGACTTGGAGAACTGAAATTCATGCAGAGGTTCCTTTACAGCACGTGGACAAGTCTAGATTCTTCTAGCACCCATGAGAGGTTCAAAGATAATTTTGTGTGTAATATGGATTTAAGCAGTGGATTTAAATCTTCTTTAAAGTAAGGGGCTGCACCTTGCCAGCCTCCCAGAAAAAAAGGGCATCTTCAGAGCTGAAAAGCCCTTAGCCTGAGAACTTTCTGGAACTGTGGAGTTATGCTTGAAGTCGGTCTTGCTTTTAGATGACAGAAAAGGCTTTCAACATAACTCTGTAAGTGTTTATGCAAGGATACAATAATATTTTACAGCTGTGTATGTGCATATTTATTCTGTTCAGGAACTAACGATGATTTTAAGTTTATGTTGGTTTTTAAAAAAAAATCTTTATTAGCACTTTTTATTCAAATCCTCTTTATTTTTTTTTAGTCTGTAAATAAAATAGCTATTTGATAAATCATTTAACCAGAGTCAAACTGTTATAGTTACATCTCCCTGTTAGTTGTATAAATGAGATTCCACAGTGGCAATCAGGAAGACTTTCAATCAGTGCTAGAGTAGAATATATTCAGTTGGAAGGGACCTACAGTGATCCACTAGTCCAACTGCCTGACCACTTCAGGGCTAACCAGAAGTTAAAGCATATTATTCCCTATCCAGGAGGACAGGGAAGCACTACAGGAGGATAGGGAAGCGCTACAGAGGGATCTAGATAGATTGGATCATTGGGCCAACACCAATGGGATGAGTTTCAACAAGGGCAAGTGCC
>JAHREE010000563.1:1978101-1988756 GCA_033628505.1 Tringa tobata
ATTTGTGTACATTGTCTAAATGAAACGTTTCATTAACACGGTGTCATGGTTTAACCCCAGCTGGCAGATAGGTCCATGCAGCCTCTCGCTCCTTCAGCCTTTTCCCCCAAGAAGGGTAGGGACAAAAGGGAGAAAAGGAGGGGAAAGTTAATAATAAAGCTCACGGGTTGAGATGAAAACAATTTAATAGAACAGTAACAGAAAATAATAATAATAATAAAAATAAAAATAATAATAACACAAGTCACTCTCACCACCTGGTGCATCAACACTGTCCCAAGCAGTGATTGCTGATTCCCCACCCCACACACCAAGCATGACATCTATGGTATGGAATATTTCTTTTGGCCATTCCATCATCTTGTCTAGGCTTCTTCTCAGCTTGTATGGGAAGCTGAAAAAAGTCCTTGTAAGCTATAAACATCACCAAGCAACAACTAAACCACTATGTATTATTGACATTCCTTTCATACCAAATCTGAAACACAGAAACTGGTAGAAAGAAAATTAACTCTGTCCCAGCTGAAACCAGGACACATGGTTAAGGATTCAGTTGTGAATCATTGTATTTAAGTCTTTCAGTACTTAGAATTTTGTGATGCAAAATTACTGAAGAAACCTAGTTATGGGAGAACAGGAAAATACAGAACCTTTGTCAATGATGTTAAAGAAAAACGCAATCTGTAGTTGGTAAATAGCCCCCCAGTGATGATAATTCTCCTTTGAAAACATATGTTAATCATTATTCGCCAAAACATTTTGTATCTTTCTAGCTATTTGATAATTATTGCTTACATGGGATGTAAGGAACTGCTTTTCCTGATCATTCTGAAAATAACTTGTTGAAGTTGATGAAATTGAAATTTGAAAGGAAGGAGACATATATTATGCCATCTTGAACAGAATAATTGCTATATGATTTTAGCAAACTAAAGATAAAAGGAGGTATCAAAGCTAAGGCATGTGTGTAAAAGCACACCGTTACTGCAGTAATGAGTACAGAGTAAGATTAAATGTTTTCTGATAACAATATAGTATCTGTTTATAAAATATTTACATTACATAAAATATGTTTCTGATGAAAAAGCCTTTAAAGTTAGGTAGTGCCATTGAATCTCTCAGATTATTTGAAGAAAGCAGATCCCTTAAGAAATAGATACTAATCAGATATAAAATCTGCCTAAAAGTAGGAATACCTGAGAAGAACTGAGCCCAAAAGCATGTTTCAACTTGGTTAACTAAGGTTAACTGTAGGCATGTTGAGCTAGGTTTTAAACCATTTCTAAACTTATGGAAATCACAAAAAAGAAAAATGTGCTGAAGTCTAATAAGGATCATAAACTCATTCAACAGTTTCCAGACTGCAGTGCATGTACTAGAATAAGTGTCTGCCCTAATGACGCTCATTAAAATTTCTAAGGTGATGTGCTGAGTACTTCTGAGCATCTCAGGGTCTGAAAATCGCTTAGCTGATTATAAATTTGTCATGCTGTGAAGATTTTGTGAGATGTTTTTAATTTGAAATACCTCACATTGGTAAGGGAAAGGTGATGATTCCGAGAACAATTTGACTGCAGGGAAAAAACCAAAAACTCTAAACATCTGGGGTGTGAGGAATAGTTCTGTGAACTCCAGAATCCTGTTCTAAAGCAGACTTCAGAAAGTCATTAGCTAGCCTTGTCCTACAGTGTAGCACGATGTTTGATATACTGGGGTAACTAGAAACTTACCTTTCTTTTCTCATCCTGGATCTGAAATTTTTTCATAATATTGGGAAAGTGATTTAACTTTTCAGGTCCTGTTTTCCTATTTATAAAATAGACTTTTTTGAAGATATTTTAGACTTACAGAAGAACAATTTAAAAAAAAGTGCTTACAAATTCATTGCTGTTATTCTTTCATAAGGAAAGTGCCTTCTCCTAATAATAAAAAGGTTAGAAAAAAATGACGGGAGAGAGTTAGGGGACTGGGAAAAGATGAGAGATGCAGGAAATAAGATACAAAGCTGCATAAAAATGTTGAGATTTTAATTGGTACTTATAATTTGAAGCAAAAAGACTACTATGTGAATTTGGGGGAAATCAGTTTATATAGATCTTAATAGGCTTTGTCACCTTCTATTGCTGTGTCTTAACCTTAGTGTATTTATATATTTCTATTGATATGTAGGACATAAAAATGTAATGTAACCCAAAAACCTCAAAATATAGCTATTTTAAAAAGAGCAATACATATGCCTCCACACACGCACAAAAACCCAAATAAAATAGAGGAAAATAAAACTATAAATTTCTATTTAAAATTTAGCCTAATTTCTGTGTCTTCACAGGGAAGCATTATGGCAACACTTCACAAGAAGAGCTTTAGATTGAGGAAGGTGAAATTATCCTTGATGCCTTGTCCTTGTCCCCTTTCCTTTATCCCTTTCCTTTGTTTCCTTCCCCTTGTCGTCTTCCCTTTCCCTCCCCCTGAAAAACACAAATATGGCATTGTTTAGCTTTATATTTGTTCTATAATGGAATTCTTATGTGTACGGTACAAGTAGATGCCTGTGAAGTTGACTCCTATGGGTACTGTGGAAAGTTTGGCCTATGAATGACAGGAAATGTGTTTTTTGGGTTTTTTTTCTGTCTAAGCCAGTTACACACCAGAATGTAAAGAAGTGGGTTTGGACTGAATTGTTGTGTGTAAAAAGAGAGTAGAGAATTATGCTTGTAGTGATAAGCTACAGATAAGGGATATCAAAATGAGAGGACTAGGAGGATAAAACGTGAAGAGTTTCAGACAGGCTTGTTCCATCTTATCTTTGATTTGCACCACAGCAGAACTCCAGAGCTTGCATTTATGCAAAGGTGTTGCTAATTCCTTCTTTAGAAAGTTGGCAGAGTCCAAGGGAGAGGGAATGGGAAGCCTGATCCGGTCCCTGGGAATTCTTCTGGGGTGGAGTGTACTCTCAGGTGATAAAGACCCTGTCAACCTTTAGCCTATAGAGTGTGGTCAGAGGAGAGGGTTTGTGGCCTTATTTCAACCACAGCCTGATGTTCTCTGGGGGACAGAATTAGCCGTTGTATTTTGGATGATCAGGTAAGTTTTACAGCAGTTTCAATGCTGCTATTAGAAGTCAGAGTGGACAGACATAAGCACCAGCACAACTATGCCTTAAAAGCATTTTTTAAATAGATAGATAGTAGATAGAAAACCAAAAAGGATGGATATCTGAATATTTCTGTCTAGCTAAGACGTACCTTCTGAAAACAAATTGTATGTGGCTGCAAATATTTGGAGTGTATTAATATATTACCCTACATATATCAAGCTGAATTTCCCTCTGGACTGGACCTGTAATGTCTATGGGACTATTCCCATGGATCCCAGTGGACATTTGGTCAGGCCTTCATTTCTTGTAGATTGTAGATCTATGACTGTGTATGTAATTCCTGAACTGAGCTCCCTTTTTTTTTTCCCTCCAAATTTAATTTCTATATTTGTATGCCTCCTTAGCAAAAGGAAAAACTTATTCCATCTCAACTTTGCTTCTGTCAGGGAAGCAGCTCCATTTTCTTACCTTTACTTCTGACTGGCTGCAACTTTTCCATCAGTTAAATTATTTAATGCAGATTGTTCCTCCCTTTGGAATCTGAGAGGTTTGCTGCTATTCCCCAGCCTCCCTCTTCCACTCTGTAGCTGTCAAAGGATGGCCTTAAGTTAATGAAGGACTCAAAATGTTGCTGACAGTAACTTTTTGTCTTAATTCCAAACTGTGTTGGAAAATAGTCTTATATTATCTGATGCAATTTAGATTGATTTACAGTGTGAGCAGGTCACATCTATGTTTCAGCAATCAAGAGCAGTTAATCCCTAGCGAGCCCTTGTTGACTATATACAAAGTAGGATTAGAGTTAATTTTTATTCTTTTTTCTTATGCACAAGAAAAGCAAAGGAGTGATTATCTGCTGTAGTGAATACAGGTTTCAGAAAGCACGATTAAGCCGTGGAGGATGATCTACTTCCCTCTATACTTGTGGATGAAATCAAAAGTCCCCACCAAGTAATGAGATTTATAATGATGAGAAGTTTCAACCTGAAAATAACTGGTGTGTAGCTGCTGACACTGGGCACTGTTCAAGATGGGCACAGTGTGATGAGACAGTGGACAGAGAAGAATTCCCCATTTAAATATTAGAGGTAGAGCACAACCCGATTGCTCTCTCACGTGTGTGTGCTTGCCCTCAAAGCTGTAGAAAGAAAGAAATGATAGCTACTTGCAGTGCCAGTTTACTAACCAAGAAGAACAATATTATAATTTATGTCTAGGATTAAATTATTACCTATTATTCTCTCTGAGCAACAGGAAGAAACAAAGCTCTCATGACTCAGAGGATTTTTTTAAAAGTAAAGGCTGATGCTATTCAGAACTCCTTGTTAGTGTGCACCACATATTTTAAATGACAGAGTGACACTAAAACCAGCATGTCAGACACAGAAAGGAATTAAACCTGAAAGGCCTAGTTTTGGGGTTTTGTTTGCCTTTTCCCCTGTCTTTATGTATGCATACATTAAAGCAATACCAAAGGGAAGTTCAGTAAATTTCACAGCTTTCTGTTCTGTAATGTGGTCTTTAGGCCTTGTTCTAAAACTTATTAAGTATCCATGAAACCCCCTCAACTTAATGAATGCTCCAGATGTTGAGTAACTGTAGGACTTGATGTTATATGTTAACTTCTGTCCACTTCAGGAAGTGAGATAAGGAAAAAAATGTGAAATTAATTAAGTGTGCATACTACTGACTGCATCCCATATAATATCATGCGATATTAGAAGTTAGTTGTCAATACCTATAGAAGCACCTAGAAATTTCTTTGCATTGGACACATGCTATATCTTAAAAAACAGTCATGAAATTGAAATTCTGGGTTTTTTGGCTCATTACTATTGCATTATAGGCATCCAAGTGAAATCATCCTAGTTTTCATATAATTTTGACGCATAGTTGGCATATTGCAACTTTGCACTACTTTAAAGCTCTAGCTCTATCAAATGGTATACACATGAACCCGAAATGCAATTTCCTTTCCAGACACTCATATTTTAGTCTTTATTATGCAGTTTTCTCACGTTCCAGTATTTGGATGGATAAAAAAATCCAACATACTGTGTTGCCGATTTTTTTTAACCTCAGTTCTGACCTCAGTTGATTTCTGTTTTTATATAGCCTTTTCATTTTTTTCCACTTTATACTTTCCAACATTTTTTCTTGCATTTTTATTATACATATATACATATGTATGTGTACATGTTGTTGCAGACTGCATTCCAGAGTGAGATCTCAGGGCCTGTAGTGTCTTAACCCAGGCAGTCTGCAAACAGAGAGGTGGGCATTTCCTCCTTGTGTGATGCAGTGACAGTGATAGCCCTAATTTAGTCTGGAAAATGTGCCTATCCAGCTGTTTATTTGTGGGTTTTTTTATACTGGTGATAGATTTTGTGTGTGCCAGGACTCATGCAGAGATTTGGCATTGGCTGTTGCTGCTCCATGAGAAAATCCCTATGGAGCACAGAGAAGGGTAGGGCAAAGCTCTGTTCCATTAGGGTACTTGTCCAGGCCAAACAGAGGTGCAGTTTGCTTCTGAAAATTCTTTATTCATGAATTATCTGAAGATAGAACCGGACCATCTGTGTACACATAAGCAAAGGTTAGCCTTTTTGGCTCCAGAAAAAAAAGAAAGGTAGCACCTCTTTGTGGCTTTGTGTAGTTTTCACTGTTTTGCATCTTCAGTGTTCTATATGGAATATTTTCCCCCACAACACTGTCTTTAAGGGTCAAGCTGGCTCAGCTGGATTCAGAAAATGGGACTGTACTCCTGCTCTTTCATTCCACCATAAATAGGATGAGAACTACCCCCTTGGTAAAGGGCGTAGAGATTGATAGATAAAACGGGCTATATAACTAAGTTACAGTATTATGGCAAAGCGGAGAGTTCTGCTCTGATCTAAAGCCTAAGCTTATTTAATTTTATTTTTGTTTTAGTTGACTCACATGTCACAGCATGAGCTCAGAAATTAATGTAAAATTCCAAGTGTGATTGCACTATAATTCGTAAATCAAGCCTTTTCATGCTACTCCATTATAATATGTGGCTTTTGAAATCTCAAAAATGGATTGACCTATTTTTGTGTTCATTTCACGTTGTAAAGCTATTTTTCAAACATGCCATTAGGCTTTAAGAGTTCTTGGATGTGGTCTGACTCTGTATAAATGTCATACTCTTTACACGCGCTCCTTATATAGTTTTGGCCAGGACAGACACCGTGGCATTTAAAGTTATGGTTCATTCCTCTTCCCCGGATGTGTTGAACATTTGGGATCAAAAAGCTAGCTGATGTAGTTCACACAGACATGGGCATTTAATTCATTAATCTGGGAAAAATGCTTTGTGACTTTAGGGTAGTTCTATGTACTGTGTAAGCACTGTCATTATTTTTTTTTCAGATATCAGGTGCACGCTCAAATTACTATTGTTTAGCATTTTCCCTCTGCGGAGTGAAGCCGTGGCATCTGTACGCAGTGTTAGCTGAGTACAGCAGGCAAAGTCTGCAAAAAAGAGAGTTTTTAATAAATCTATAACTGTGGGCCGTGTCTGCAGATCAAGGCAGTTCTGTCCACTCCTCTGGTGGTGGCAGTGAGCCTGCTGGAGCTTCATAATACTTCAAGCCTCAGATAAAATAAAGACTTCACAAAAGTAAACGCAGAAATGGTTGTGACACTTTATGGAACAGACGTGTTGTAGCATATTGCAAAGATTTACAAGCTTGTTGATGTTTGGCACTCCTTCAAGATTAGTAGACCTACCTGTGCTGATCTTGAACAAATATTATAATATATAAGAATTTTTTGATCCTGAATATATTTTCTTGGGGGACCTTTCAGAGGGGACTTTTTTTTGTGTGTGTGTGTGTGTGTAGACCATCTTATACCATTAGCATTTAAACACAGTGTATCATTAGTTTTAGAGAGAATTGGGCTTAATGGCTGTTGACAGGATACAGTACTGCATCAAGGGAATTTTAGAAAACCTTTTACATGTCAAAATTCATACTTACTATTTATCTGATGAACTGTGGTCAAAAAGACTCATGCTGTCTGTTCACAGCCCTGGCAACAAGTCTCCCTCTCAGCTAGAAGTCCAGTTGGTTGCTCTGCCAGGTCTTGGCTTTCATTTCAGAGCTCTGAGCTGGGTGTGTGCTCTGCCTTCAACTCCTTTGTAGAAATTTCGGCTTTGATGAAAGTTCATCTCTTCATGCGGTAGCTAAGAATCACACAGACCATGTAAGGGGTTCACAATCACATGTTATTTTAGACAGTATCGGACATTTCCAGATCAAGGCAAATTAATAAAAAATATTTCAGCATTCTTTCTTGCTTTGAATTCCTTAGGCTTCTTGACATGCTTTGACCTTCATATCAGAAACCCCAATGGAATCTAGGGGTCTGCCTGCTTTCCACTGAATTGTTCTAAAAATCTTGGGGTGGGTGTCTGTTTATTCCACCCTCCTTTCTAAGCTTCTAGCAAACCTAGTGAGAAACGTCTCCCTTATTATTTTCAGCCACTTAATTCAGAGATTCCCTGTTTAGCTCTGTGATGTGGGACACCTCGGTTACCTCCTTTACACACTTGACAAACTGGATAGCCAATTATGTAGCTTAGGAAGCTTCAGTTGATTGAAAGATCATAAAAATTTAGTGATTTTTCCACTGTTAATTATGCCCAGGGTATAAGAATTGCTGTTAAGGGATTTAATTTTCAGTATAGAGACAAAATTGGGAAGGGAGGGCAGCCACATGCTATGTTGAAAACAAAGTGTAGAATCTAAGTAAAAGTTGTTTTTTCCAAACAGAGTTTGGTGTGACTTTAACCATTTTTTTTTTTGGTAGAACAGTTGAACATCTAGCAATATTTTCACTGGGAAAACCAAGCTTTTTTTTTTTTTTTTTCATTAAAAATAGATGGTCCTTAAAGAACAAAGGCCTTGCCTACAGTAGATCCATGATGTTTCAAATGCCCGATTCAAATGCCTGTATGTCTTAGCTAATTCTTCATAGAGAATTGAAAGCTCCATTTTTGCAGGTCACTCTCCTTATTGGTTGTGAGTATAATTTTTGAAAACAAATTTCCTAATAGATACCTAATTATTTGCATTAGTCATTAATATTAAGTGGCACTTTGTCAAGTACGTACAACCTGTGAAAGTTGGAGAGTATTAACTAGCTTACTAGATGAACAATAAAAGGCTGTATCCCAAGCGAAAACACTGCACTTGTCATGAAACATAAAGTCTGATAAATGTTGAAACTGACTTTTACAGAAAAAAAAATCTTGTCACAGGGAAAGCAGAGATCAATTTGTATTGGAAAGTTTTTAGCCATGTGATCTGGCTATATTTACTTTTGCCTTTCTGTGTCTCCAACTTTGTCTCTTTTTCTTTGTCCTTTTTTTTTTTTTTTTGATAAAAACTATACACTGCATTCAGGAGTGGTACTGTAATATTTTCTGCTTTATTTTCAATGCTGTCTCTAAAAATTGTTAGCTGCTTATTTGTGTTTTATCCACTGCCTAACACTCACCTGTGCCTTACAGAGAACATCTTTTCTCTTTGATTCTTTACTAGTACCTCCAACTCTCCAACCAGTTTTATGCCTCTGTTGTTTTTAAAATGTTTTTATTATCAGCAGTTGTGTTTTTAATAAGCAGTCCTTGGAATATTTCTGACCATGAGGCCTTTAAAATCTCTCTAATGAAAGTCAATGTTTAATTTAGGCAGTGTGATTGTGATTGAATCATCAGATTTATTTTTGTATGCATTATTTTCAATTTATTGATGTAGAGTATACTCTGAGTACTTTGATATCATCAGCAAACTTTGTTGCTTCACTTTTGCCGCTCTTCTCCACGATGACTCATACGTATGTTAAGCACCACAGACCCTTTGGGCATCCCTTTCTCTGGTCTAAATTCTAGCCACCATTTTCCAATGCCACCATTTTCCATTAGCCACCCAGACTCTTTTCAGTAGTTGCCAGTGAGAGGACAAGGGGCAATGGGCACAAGTTGGAACATAAGACGTTCCACTTGAATATGAGGAGCAACTTTTTCACAGTGAGGGTGACGGAGCCCTGGAACAGGCTGCCCAGGGAGGTCGTGGAGTCCCCTTCTTTGGAGATTTTCAAGACCCGCCTGGATGCCGTCCTGAGTAGCATGATCTGACATGCTCTGGGTGGTCCTGCTTTGGCAGGAGAGTTGGACTAGATGATCTCTATGGTCCCTTCCAACTCTAAAAATTCAGTGAAATTCAGTGAAAAATTCCTTTACTTCCTCACAACTTTGAATTCAATAGGAATTTCTACTTATCTCAGTGGCTTAATTTCCTTAAGAGATCTTAGTGAAATAACTTCTTGAAGGTTTTTTAAAAACCCAAGTATATTTTATTGATCGCAACTTCTTTGTAAGCCTATTATTTGAGTAAAAAAAAATATAAGGCAAGACGCTTTTCTTAGGGAAACAGTCCCCAGTATACTTTGTTTATACCCATATTTCCTCATTCTGTTCTTTATGATATTGGTCTGCCTGGTATGAAGGTCAGCCTCCCTGGGCTATCATTCTTTGATCTCTCCTAGGAGATTTTTATCAGATGGTGTCATATTTGCTACCTCTTGGTATGGAGGTTGACTGAAATGATAAACTGTACGCTGCAGCAATTTCACATCTGAGTTCTTTTAGAGCTCTTGAGTGAATACCATCTGCTCCTGGCAGTTTGTCACTAATCAACTTGTTCTAAATGCTCTTCTATTGAGAAACCGGTGGGAGACAATTCCTCAGTCTCCCCTTCTGTAAAGAATGACTCTGTCATGGAAATCTCAGCCTCAGGCCTCATGAGGCCCTGCCTTCCTTCAATGGGTAAGATGATCCTTTTATATTGTGATTGGCAATTAGCTTCACTGGGTATGTCTACGCTGGCAAGGAGTTCAGACCAATTTGTAGAGGTACATAGCTGTAGGAGTAGCTGTGGTGGAGCAGCTGAGGACCTGCTATTCCACTACCCATATTTCACAATGCATTTTGTATTAGTTTTTAATAAATATATATACATATATTGGACTATTTCTAATCTAGTCCCATGGACTTGAACACCCACCTGGCACGTATTAGCTGCATTCCCTTGCATTTTGGTTTCATTTGAAAGTAATTTAGTTCATGCACTCCAAGTTTGCTCATCAGCCTGGAACGAAGGATGGTGAAACAAGTTCACGTTGACAGAGATTTCTCCAAAGGGTATGTAGCTGATGTCATACATTGTCTCAAACAGTGAAAGTTACTTCTGGGGATAAATTAAGCAAAAGATGAGAGAGTGGGAAAAGAGAGATAATTGTACTAAGTGGATGTTGGGAAAGGAAGTGCTGGAAGAGCAAACATATTCCCTGGGAGTCCTTTCCAGAGCAGCAGTGTCCCCCAGTAATATTTTGACTGTGGAAACTATAGTTTTTGTCAGGACTCACTCAAACTCCCTATTGGTTTCTTTTTCTCTTTTTCTCTTTTTCTCTTTTTCTCTTTTTCTCTTTTTCTCTTTTTCTCTTTTTCTCTTTTTCTCTTTTTCTCTTT